>PVJC01011049.1:0-42858 GCA_004026665.1 Murina feae | reverse complement strand
TAATATACAAAATTGTGACTGACACCATATTGGCTCCCCATATTTCACCCTAATAGTTTTTTCTTTTGAAGATCAATTACTCTTCTGTGTTGACAATAAATCATGAAATGGTGAAAGTTAAAGAGAAAAGTGAGGAGAGCGCTATAGTAATCTGGCAGCTGACTTGATTCAGGTTGAAGTAGTTGTGATGACATGAAACTAATCAATATGGGAGATCATATGAAGGCAGAGTTGTTATCACTTGCTGGTGGATTGATTGATCTCTTTTCTGTGGTTCACAGATTTAAGAAAGTGAGGAGATTGTGCTTGGGAGATGTGCATGAGAAGAGGCACCGGAGGGATCTCTCAGTGATTGGCCAGCATTGAAGATATGCTTCCAACTCCACCAGAAATGGGGAAAAATTCTCTCAGAGTTACAATATGATATCAACATATCTGAAATCAAATCAATGCTCAGAGTTTCTAAATAAAGGCATATCTCTACATCTTGGCAAGAAATTTACTAAATTTACTCTAACAGGTCTCTAGCTGGGAATTTGGTAAGCCAAAAGAAGAAGGTTGAAGACAAACAATCTCCAATTGGAAGTAATCTCAAAAGAATTCCAGATTTAAGGAGAATTTTTTTCTTATCTTGGCAAAAAGAGCTGCCAATTCTGGGGAGGACATTGTTAGACTTTTTTTTAGCTGAATGTCACTGAAGTCTGAATCCATTCATCAAGTAATTATCTCATTAATCACTGGAGTGTACACCTGAAACTAATATAATATTGTATGTCAACTGTGATTGAAAAATAAAAACTAAATCATAAAAAGTGCACATCTTTGCAGCAGGAGAGCTCTATCCAGTGTCATGGATAGGCTTCAGGTGGCTCTTAAACCCCTGCTGTTCCATGCAAATGTTCATGTGAGATGGTAAGGGGAGGTCAGCATGCTTTGTTAAACTCCCAAAGAAGTTCTTCATACCAAAAAAGGAAACACCCTTGGCCTAGAGAGAGAGTATGGACATGAGAACACCAACAATTACTTTCTAATTTTTATCTTTCTCTCCAAATCATCTAAATCATACTTATAATTTTTTCTTTCCTCTCTTATTCTCTCTCTTACACTGGTCTTCTTGTTTGGTTTGGGACTTAGCTTTAATTACCTTACCTTACCTCAGAGTCTTCCTGTTGCTACAACTCTATAGTAGTAGCTGCTTCAAACCCTAAAGTCCCCCTTACTTTGCATCCTACTTTGATCTTCCCTGGGTGTTCTGTGCCCCTTGGGGTCCATCTCAAAGGTCAACTTCACTCTGAGACTTCCTCTGAAGTAGGTGAAACGCATTGTGTGAGATGGGGTTGTGTAGTGACATGCTGACATTCTTTGCCTGTACCAGGCTCTAGTCAGAACTAGGAGCCTGTGGACTTTGGACTCTGAAATTTTTACAAGGTGATTGCTGAATATCTGATTTTTGTTAGGCAAATCCATATGCTGTCTCATTGAATTCTCAGAGAAGTGAGTCACTCACACAGAAGCCTGAGAGTTAATTCTCACAGAAGATCCCAGGTACAGAGAAACTTGCTCATATCTATTTTAATTAACACCATTCATTTTTTAATGGCAAGAGATTGCACTAGGAAACTAATAGCATTATTATAATCAATCCTTAAAATGGCTCTTAAAATTGGAATTGCTCATCTTATTATGAATGAGCAGTGAGATAATCAAAGAGAGTAAATAACTTGATTAAGCTTAGTGAGGCAATGGCAGAGCGAGGATTCAAACCAAGTTCATTATAATTCTAGAACCTGTGCTCTTTCTCCTGCAAATAAAACCCATCTCTTGACTATTTGATTGATGTTCTTTCTATTATTCATAGAATTTTCTCACATTTACACATCACACTTTAAAGTCACGAAGCCATCTGTATACATTAGTTCATTCAAGTTTTGCACCATTTAAATATAGAAACAGATAAACATACAGGTTAAAAAGAGAAAACTGATAAAAACAAAATAACTTCATTCTCAATCCAATACTCTCTTGATAATATAACTACACTTTTCACCTAATGAGCAACTATCTCAAAATAAAATACACTTTGAATAGTACTTTTATAATGCAGTAGGTGCAGTTTTTAAAGCTTACCAGCATTTTTTCCTAGGTCAAAACAATTGACATAGTCTTTTTTTTTTTTTCCAGATCACTTCTCTGAAAACTGTTTTCCATGCTATTTCACATCTGGCTCTTCTCCTCACAGATGTTTTTAGTAGTAAAAATAGCTGAAGAGTAAGAGAACAGTAAGATTCTGAGACCAGAAATACAAGGTGGGACAAAAGAAGGTTTACAGTTGTTCCTATGGCAAATAATCTAATCTAATAAAAGAGTAATATGCAAATTAACCCCACTCCATTACACCACAAACCATGCCCACAAGCCACACCCACCAACTAATCAGCAACAAATATGCAAATTAACTCAACTAAGATTGCGGCAGCCACAGAGTTGGAGTTGCCCTGGGCAATGGAGGAAGGCAGGGCCCTGTGGGCCTTGAGGGTCCTGAGCTCTACTCAAGGCTACAAAGTTTCAATTATAGAAGATAAACCCCAGATACCTGCCTGGCTGGGACCTTGGGTTGCCAGGGGCAACCCAGGCTTTGAGCGGGGGGACCAAGGCAACAAAGTTTCAATTGTGGAAGTTAAATAAATCCCAGATACCTATTTCCAGCAAGGCACCCCAGTAGGGACCGAACCCTGAAGGGACTGTGGGCAGCCTGAAAATAGCCCTCAACCCCTCACCCAGGCTGAGGTGAGGGTCCCCACTGGGGGGCTTGGCAAGCCTGTAAACAGCCATCAGCCCCTCACCCAGGCTGTCCAGGCATGCCAGCAGGTAGACATCCCCTGAGGGGTCCCAGACTGCGAGAGGGCACAGACCAGGCTGAGGGACTACCCTGAGTGCACAAATTTTTGTGCACTGGGCCTCTAGTATAACAATAAATAGTAACACAGGAATACACTATGTGTTGTGTACTCACAACTGTAAACCTATTGTATGCTCTGGAATTTATTTTCTGTAGTTTTCTATTGAGCAGTAAGCATTCCAGATAGGTTGCTCTCAAGTATTTTGGAAGGATTTTCTAAACTTTCTGAGCAGTGGCTGTCTGAAGTCATGTGTGTACAGAACCCCATGAGAACATTCTTACAGATAATAGGTGTGGAATTTGCAAGCTCATGGAAAGGGCAGTGATTACTTCAGTGTCATTGTCATTTGCTCAAAAAAGATGCTGTATTTGGTTCCTACAGCTGATCTAATAAATAACCATGAGCGTGGTGGCTTCACACAGCATACACTTATTATCTCTCATTCTGTAGAGAGATAATAACTTGGACACAGAGCTTTCTCAGTTTTTGGTTGGGGGTGGGGGGCAACATTCTCTTCTGGAGACTTAGAGAAACAAATATTCCTTTGCTTTTTTTCCCAGCTACTGAAGGTCACCCTCATTCCTTGGCTCATGGCTCTCTTCTTCCATTTCCAAAGCCAGCAACAGAAAACTGAATTAATCCTATTTCTCTCAGTGCCCCTTCATCTACTTTTAAGGACACCGTGCTTACATATGGATAATCCAGAATGATCTCCCTGAGTTAAGGTCAGCCAATCTTAGATCTTTACAGCAGGAGAGTTCTATCTAGTGTCCATGGATGTCCAACTCTAATTCCATCTAAATCCTTAATTTCTTTGTCATGTGATATCACATAATCCCAGTTTGCAAGGATAAGGATGTGGACACCTTGGGGGGGCAGGGGCATTATTCTGCCTACTGCAGATGCTAAGCCATAATTTATTATTTATGTCATACACACATTTCCAATTCAATCCAGTCACTCAGAAAGGCCTGCTGCGTGGAGCTCTATGATAGGTTACACTGAAGAGGGATGATTCCGAGTTCTTTCAGTGAGAACGAGGGTTGGCCGTTAGGTATAAGGTTAGCTTTGTGCACAATGTACAGTGTCAGTTTCTTTTTGAAGCTCTTCTCAGCCCCACCTAAATCAATAAACTGTTGTCATCGACTTCTGTTTCCTGAACAAGCCACATCCTTTGGTAATTATAACTTTAGAGCATTTTTCACTCACTGAATACCTTGAAGAAAAGGTTATGTATGCAAGGTCTTGGTTTGCAAGATGAAAGCACAGAAGGCTCAAGAAGAGAAGGGCCCATCCAAGGTCCACCAGCTCCCATTCCCCAGGCCAGGCCCAGAGCCAGCTGCCTTCCCTCTGTGACTCGGGTTCGATTTCCTCCTCTCTCCTGCCAGACATCAATAACTTATTTAAAATGAGTTTAATCCTAGCAGTGACAGCTAATTCCCTTCATCCCATAAGTAAGGTGCTACAAAGCCAGGCTGGTTGACAAATCTGCACGAGGGTATCCTCAAACAACTTTTCTGCCTACCTCCAGTTTCAAGGTGTGTGTTTTGGCCTCTTCTTGTAGCGTGAGAGATTAGTTTCAACTCTGAGTTATTCCTAGTCACTAATTCCACTCTTTACATATGAATTACCAAGCCTACATTTTTTTCCTCGGTATTTTCTTTACTGTGACATATTTGCAAAATGCATGTTTTCTCCTTCTCCTTTGGTTTTACTTACAAATATTAATTAGCAATGCTCCCATTTTGTGACTTTTTAACTCTCCCTAAAAATTGTTTAAATAGAACTGATTACTAATCTATTCTTTCTCAGCTAAGTGTGTTATTTCTTCACATAAGAGTGAAGAGTATGGGCTCTGAGAGCAAACTCCTCCGGTCTCTTTCCTACCTATGAGACATAATTTGACTTTTAGGATTCATTTTCCTCATAGTTGTAATTGTGAGAGTACATGTTTTACAGAGTTCCGCACGTTAATGAAAAATACACATATAGTTGTGTGTACAATATCTGGTATTTGTAAGAACTTAATTTTATGTAGGACTATTAATATTAAATAATTGAAATTGGTGACATTTTCCAAAATTATCACTAGTAATTAAGTTTTTAAAGAAAAAAATATTTAACCAGGTGTAAAAGAATATAAATGGATGGCAATTCTGGTTGTTTCTGGAAGAAACTAATAAAGCATAGTGTAAAAGAAATGGGAAATTTCAGCCAGCAAAGTAACTAGCTGGTAAGAACTATAGCATTGAACAAAATATATGAGGTAATTGCAGGTTCCATTTTATCCATCATATAATGATTAGCATAGCACTGTGATCTTTGAGAGAATGGGAACACAAATTGAGGCCCATGTGTTTTTTGTTGTTGTTGTTGTTGTTTTATAAAAATATTTTATTTGTTTTTTACAGAGAGGAAGGGAGAGGGATAGAGAGTTAGAAACATCGATCAGCTGCCTCCTGCACCCCTCCTACTGGGGATGTGCCCGCAACCAAGGTACATGCCCTTGACCAGAATCGAACCTGGGACCTCTCAGTCTGCTGGCCGACACTCCACTGAGCCAAACCAGTCAGGGCAAGGCCCATGTTTGCCTACACTATCAGATTGGGAGCATGGCCTGCGGTGACACAGGGAAAAGCAAGGGAAGAGT
Organism: Murina feae; assembly: GCA_004026665.1. Lineage (NCBI taxonomy): Eukaryota > Metazoa > Chordata > Mammalia > Chiroptera > Vespertilionidae > Murina > Murina feae. Next base: position 37,308 of record PVJC01011049.1, on the reverse strand, counting down.
TCCTGGCAGACTGGAGGGCAGGAAGATTTGAGCCAAAGAGATGGATTTGCTGAGTAAGTATGAGAACGAAGGGAGCTGCACAGAGAAGCCTGTGCAAGTCTGTGATACTCAACAAGTGTAGTGGAAGGAGCACAGGTCTGGGACTCAGCCCAGCCCAGGTCTCTGGCTGAGAGGTGACCATCGTGCACTGAGTGAGGCTCTAGAAGGCTGGCAGAGAGTGTCAGCTACAGGGCTGAGGCATACATTGAAACATTAGAAGACATGGAATGCTATAAGTCCATCCTCTTAAGAAGACCACTTTTGCAACCTCACCCCTCACACTGAGATGTCAGAAAGGTGATGGGTTAAAAGTAAGGACAAGTTTTATAATTAGAGACATGCCCTAGGACCTAGAGAAATAAAACAGACTCGCCCTAACAAAAATAATGACAAAACTGGTAGGATCAAAAGTATATGTAAGGAGTGTGTATGTGTGTGTGTGTGTGTGTGTGGGGGGGGGAGATTAACCAAAGAACTTCATGAACTTCATATATGCATAACCATGGACACAGACAGTAGTGCAGTAGGCCTGGGGTGGGTGTGGGTACAGGGTGGAGGGAATCAATGGGGGTGGGGGGGAGGAAGGGAACATACTTTCAACAATAAAGATAAAACACTTACAAAGTATATGTGAGTAATTCAACTGCCTACAAGAACAGAATTCAACATCTATTTCTGGTAGACACAATCCTGTCTCCCTATCATGCTCAAAACATCAAGAAGAAAAAAAAAAGGCAGCGATATTCACAGACCCTGAGATTAAGCAGATTTGAAGCCAGTTGACTAAGACTTTTAAGACATTGTTACAAATCTCTTCCGAGGTCTTAAGGGAAAAGATGTGTCAAATGAGGAAACAGATGGGAAACTTCATGAAGGTAATGGAAACTGTAGAATAAAGATGAAATGGAAATCCTAAAGATAAAAAGGAAAATATCTGAATTTAAAATAAGTCATTCAATAAGCTTAATAGCATATTATTGTAAAAAGGTTATTATTAAACACAGATCAATACAAATTATCTTCTGTTAAAAAAAGAAACTTCATAATTTCCATTGTCAGGTTCTCTGTTTTGTTCAAATTTGGCAGTAATTCCTGGGAGTAGCAGCTGTGTCACTGACGAAAGATTGTTTGCAGTTCTTGTCACAGTCCTACACGGAGGCAGTGATATTTGTTGCCTAGGGTCTGTTATCTTACCATACATAGTGTTTTCCCCAGCACTCATCGGGGACTGACTGATGATGGGGGATGGATCTGTTTTGCTAATTTACAGTATCCCTTGGTAATAACAAGACATGACAATGCTTAGGTTTGGCTGAAGAATCAAAATGATTTGTTATCATTCTCCTTATGGAATGTGACATAGGGATGTGTGGTTATCAAGCTTAATCAGATATGAGTATCTAACACCTCAATCCCTAAGTAATGGAAGAGCAAGTATCCTTGTTCTGGGTACTATCATCCCTCAAGGTAGGTTGGAGCTCATCTTCCTGTGGAATTGAACTCTCTCCGGAATCACCCTCCCCGGAATACCCCCTAGGAAAGGTGAGGACACGTGTGTGGCTGGGTGGGTAAGAGCAAGGAGAAGAAAGAAAAAGTAAAATGTGATTGTTTTAGAAACTAAATGACCTATGAACTCTTAAATATCCTGAGGATTTTTATAAACCTAAATTGTTAATATTTATTAAGCCCATATCCAGAAGCCACAGAAACCTACCTCTTTCAATGACTGTGGACATGAATGAGGAAGACTGCCAATGTTCAAGCTTCCTTCAATTTTCCCATTAAAAAGGTCCTGTGTGTGGCCACCATGAGCATGACTCCTTCTGAGCTTCCAGCCTTTTTAACACCATATTTCCTCTTGTTTCCTGATTTTTTCCATCTTGGTTGTCCTTTCCCCACTTCCAGATACTGCTTCTGCCTATAATACTTCTCCATCTCCCCAATCCGCCTTTACCTCTGCTCCTATAACGCTGGTTATTCCTCTAGATTTCACCCCACTATCACTGTCCCTGAGTTTTTCTACCTAAGACAATTTCCCTTTTTAAACAACCTCAGACCACGAATTTCATTCCTAGTATTTATCATACTTCTATCTTCACATTCATGATATGATCATTAATTTAGTTGGTGTTTGCCTCTTAGAACATTAGCGCCCTGTAGGAACTCACCATGTTTTTCCTAGTCATAAACTAATATTGAGCACAACATAGATTATTAATAATCATTTGCCATAATAATAATAAATAAATATCTAATAATCAACTTGATATTTTGTGAAGGAGTAATTATGTAAACATAATTTTACACAAAATATAGTTGTTTATTTTCTTATACTTAATATTTTTTATATCAGGCTAGACCTAATTATCAATATTCCAAGTGAATAATAAAAAAGTTATCTTACTGAATAAATATATCTTATTTGAACTACATGCCATAAAATACAATCATGATCATTTATCCCTATGGATTGGTTTAGATATATAAATATCTCCATTTAGCCCTAGCAGGTTTGGCTCAGTAGGTAAGAGCATTAACCCATGGACTAACGGTTCCCAGGTTCAATTCTAGTCAAGGGCATGTACCTTGGTTGCAGGCCCCTGGCCCTAGTCAGGGTGTGTGTAGGAGGTAACCAATCAATGTGTCTCTCTCTCCCCCTCTCCCTTCCACTCTCTCTAAAAATCAATGAAAAAATATCCTCAAATGAGGATTAACAACAACAAAAAAGAAACATCTAGAAACAAAATAAAGATAAGAAAGATCAGTGCAATTAAGCCCTCGATCACATTGCTTCTAAAACAAAGTGGTTTTTAAAAAATATAGGTACAGCTGAACCTCTCTGGGCTCACCACACTTCCCTATGCGCCTGCTGCCTTTGTCCCAGAGGGTTAGGTCTGGTCTGGGCTCCAGCCCAGCAGAGCGTACTGTGAGGGCTGGATGGGAGGGAGGGTCAGCAGTTGGATGACTTGTCTATTTCACAGTTTATTTGCTAAAGGCATTCACCACAAGAGGGCACAAGGACTTATGAAACTGGACTTTGTGCTTCTAACTGGAAGAGGCAGGGAGAGATGAAAAGAGAAGAAGCAGAGAGTATTTTCAGGCAACTATTTTAAATTCCAGCATTGCAGGCAAGCTGACCTGAAATTGAAAGTACTACCATTCATCAGCTGAGGCAAACAGAAATCCTGCACAGGTTTGAGATGTTTAGGAAAATTTATCATGAACACCCTTATTAATAAATATTTGATATGCCCCCTGACCGGTTTGGCTCAGTGGATAGAGCATCAGCCTGCGGACTGGGGAGTCCCAGGTGATATGCTTTGACACCTAGAAAGATGTCCTGTGATTTCCACGAAGAGGTGTTTTTGGTCTAGAAGCACACTGGAATATTCCTTCCCCTTTTTAAAATTCTTAACCAATTGCCCTTCATTGTAAAAAATCAATTTTCTTTCCTCTCTCCCCTGGGATTCTTCCATGATAGTGTCAGCCCTGAGAATTATTTTCTTCCTCCACATGAGCATTAATAATCTCAATTTCCATCTGTTCGTCTCCCCCATATGGTCAGTGCTTGCTGTTTAGGGATGGAGAGAGAGACTTTAAAACATAATCCTTCAGTGGAAGGAACTCAGAGACCGGAGAACATGAGAGAAAACTAATCTTTTTTTTAAGTAACCCTTCACAACAATTCTTATTTTACAGAGCTTGAGTCACCAGAGTTTAAGTCATGTCCCCAAATCCCACCCAGGCCAATCTGACTTCAAAGCCAGAGGACATTGGTTTGACTTCAAAGCATTTCAACAAGTTCATAGATTTCCGTCCTTCCAGCTTTTCAGAATGTGGTGATGCTGATGTGATTTAACCTGGTGATGAATCCCTGGAAAGGAGCGAAGGGAAGGCCACATACTGTGGGCAGGCCATGGTGCAGCTGTGCCAGGAAGCCACAGTTCACTGCTCTCTGGGTCTGTTCCCCACAGATCCTGGGAAGGGTCTGGACTAAGGGAGACTGGATGCATGCCCAGGAAGCTGGGGGTGACATGGGAAGGCACTTGTGGGTCAGTCACACCTGGGAACAGACCCTTGGCCAGAGGAGGTGTGGCCACGGCAAGCACAGGAAGATTTAGGTTATTTAATCTCCTAAACAAAGGTGCGCTCTCTCTTGCCTCTTGGCTCTTGGTTCTCTTGGGAGTCTGGTTGCAGAGGGCACACTCTCTGGGACCCCACGCAATAGGCTAATGGGCGGCCTAATGCTAACCTGGACCCAGCTCCACCATGGGAAGGAACTTTGGACTCTGGCGTTGCTTCCAGCTCTGCTGATGCCTCTGCCACGTACCTTCCAGGATCAGAATAAAGGAGGTGGGACTTTGGAAGCCCGAAGATGTATTTCCACAAAAATAGAGCTTTCTACTACATCTCAGCCTCCTGTAGTGGGGGCCTCTGGAGATGCTTATTCCAGTGGTACCCCAAGAACCCTCCCCCCACTAGCAACGGAGAAAGACCATCCATGCATTTCTCTGATAACAATAACAGATCTTCAAGTCTTCTGTAATAAATACAATTGAAGCTTCTTGATAATTGATTACCATACACAATCATCTTCAGAGATGATTTTTTTTTTTTTTGGAAATCCCATGTGCAACAAGTGACAAAATTCTATTTTTTTCTTGATGCAAGATGGAACCATTTAAGAAATATGAACTTGACAATTAACTCATGTAAGACAAAACCATTCATGAAAATTCAAAATGAATTTTTTGTTACCTACTTTGTGTTATGAACTAGGAGAGCCAACTTGAGAACCAATTAAATCGACATGGTCAGCAGCCGCCAGGACTTCACCGAGGGTGAAGGCTTTGCAGGAAACTCTTGCTGCAAAGGGCAGTCGAGAAAATTCCAAGAACAATACTTTGCATGAGCCCTGTATCTGTTATGCCACCATGAGCTGGGTCATGGGAAGGGGACAGCTGCTGGATGCTGCTGTGCCCAAGGATGAGTAGATGCCAGTCTGTGTACTCCAGGGACCGGTTTTATGGAGAATCCCACTTCCCTGAGGAAAATAGTTCTCAGCTGTGTCGTCCTGAAAAGGCTCCATAAATGCTAAGTATTCATTTTATTTTTCAAGTACTCCATTTTCTCTGAATTTCTAGACATAGTGGGAGACAGCATCACTGAGTATGAAATTCAGTACAAAAATGCTATTAAGTTCAATTGCTTTAGGATAGAGGTTAACTTTTTTCGTATTAATATCCAATTGGTAAAAGTTATCCATGTCAAAGAATCAAAAAGCTATTAAGCGAGAACGTACTTTGTAAGTCATAAGCACATTGAATAAAGATGCCATCCTTCTATTGAGGATTTCTGAGTGATATACTGACTGTTTGAAATTCATAATCCATGACCTTGGTTTCTGAACTGCAAATGGAGAAGTAATAGTGTTTTCATTTTTCTTTAAGATTTCACTCTCTTATTGCAAAAGTTTAAGCTGAATGTGTATTTTGGGTGCCAAATGATATCATCTGAAATGGCACGATCTTATATTACAGTCTATCCATGAAGCAGAATGGGTAAAAGCTAAACAAATTTCACTGCTAGTGACTGCAGTGAGCTGCTCTTTCTTAATACATCAGTTGATATTTGGGGGCAGACTTCATGCATTTCTAATAGCCCCCACAAAATGTCAGCCTGTTCAGGAACAGTGAGCTGGCAGGGAGTAGATGTCCACAGCCCATACGATGGCCCAGGACTGCCAAGCCATTGCCTGGATGATGGGTCTCATGGAACTTTCCTGGACAAGTGCGATGAGCTCTAAATGCCATACACTATTCTGCTTGTCACTCTTACACCAGAATTGAAAATGCAGGTCTACTTTTTTATTCAAAACCTCTGGGCCATAAGTAACAAAGTTAAACTCTGAATTATATTATCTGAATTGAATGAGATTTTTTAACAATTGAATAAATTCATATTATTAATCAAAACCACTCATTTGCCTGTACATTTTTCTTCCTTCTCTCTCTGTCTCAATTTCTGAAACAGAGAGAGAGAGAGAGAGAGAGAGAGAGAGAGAGAGAGAGAGAGAGAAAGAGAGAGAGAGAGAGAGGTAAAGAGAGAAAGAGAGACATGTTCCATAAACTATAAAGGGTTTTATACAAGAAAAAAAGTTGGAACCATGTAAAAATGCACAATTTGTTTCCAGAGAACAATTTAATATTAATAATTTATTTTGGATTTAAACCTCAATTATTATGTGGTTAAGTCTTAAACATTTGTATGAAATTGTTTTTTTTTCTCCTGACCAGCCCTAGTCCTTCTGACCTCTCAGTGGTAGCACAGAACATGGCTTATGGATAGAGTCTCAGAAGCCATACTGCTTGAGCTCAACCCCAGTTCTATTTATTACAAACTGTGTGACCTGGTATGTCATTTAACCTCTCTGTGTTTAATGTCCTGGCTGGAAAATGTGAATACTATTTTCAGTGTATAGGTGATGCGTTGTTGGTGAAGACTGAGTGAGTTTATAGATATAAAATTCAATAAACTGTGTCTGGCCCATAGTTAGCAGTATAAGCATCACCTGGTGCTTTCTTCCTGGAATTTTAAATTAGTATTTAAACTTATCATTTTGTACTCTTCACAAGCTTAATTGCTATACTGTTAGTTACAGATACTAAAAAGGGAGGACCAATATAGTCTTGGATTTTGAATTTTTACAGTATTTGATATAGATTCAAACATCGTAGGTCCTAACTTGAAAAAAAATGATTTCAAGGATATACAATTTAATGACATATACCTGACAAATTAGAAACTTGGTTCAGTTTAGCTGATGTACATGTATATGATAGTGTATGAAAATGTTTTAAAACCCTGATTAGAACCCCCCAAAAACAGAGGAGAGAGAGACAGAGAAATCTAACAGATGAGAATCATCAAAATATTTTAGCAATCTAGCATATGAGAACTAAATCGAGTTTTATACTTCTGGGCATCCAACACAAAAGGAAAGCAATAGCAGCTCCTCTCTTTGCCTCCTTGAAACAAACGGTGACATTCACTCTTGGTAAAGAGACAAAGTGGTTACTTCTTCACTGATCTTTCCTTCTGAAGGAGGGTCCATCTTATGGAGAAAAAAAAATCACTGAAGACGCCACAAGTTATTTGCCTCTAATTTAACAAAGTCCTGTGAACGATTCATTACATGGCTACATATTTAGATTTTTATAGGAAGGCCAAGGCATGCTCTGGGGTTGTAACTTGGTGAATATATTTTATGGGGTTTTAATGCACCTGCTTGTATATTTTGCTCTTTGCTGATGGAGTTTGGTTTGGGTGTAGAACTTCGAGGACACAGAAAGAAGAGAAGAGCCTTCGGTTGTCCCACTTCCACATCAGCCTTCTCAGGTCTAAGTTTGGCGCGATCTGATTGCAGGCAAGGCAAGACCCAGCTCTCTGACCACTCCTCTGGGGGTGTGGAATGAAGAAGAATCTGTGGTTTCTGAGGTGATAGCCAAGCACACATCAGAACACCTGCAGAGCCTATATGGATGGCTGATGGCTACCTTTGAACAGGCCCTGAGGATTCCCCCCCCTAAAATATTGCAAATCCACATGAGTAACTAATACATGGCAAGCTATACAGAAAAAATGAAAACTAAAGTTACTAAAGTAACAAGGAGGCTTCCGAGTAAGCAAACAAGGGTTTTTTCTCAATGTGGCTCCATACCAAGAAGCTTAAATCACCTCCCTCACAGTGCTTAGCTGCTTGGTTGGCATGTAAGTATTTGGGAAGGAGGAAATGAGATAATAGATCCATACCCCAATGCCCGGTTCAGTATCAGACACATGGTAGATCTTAAGAAAGAACAGTTATCTCCTCTTGTTCCACATTTTTATTATTTATTTCAAAATTGAAGTGCTGTTTACGGGAAAGAATCTGTTGAGTATCATTCAGGATACCCTGGCATTAGGATTGTGTTTGTGTGTTTGCTGGTGCTTCCATTGCTCATGGAGATGGCAAGAGTTTTCAGTCCTCGGAATCGGAATTGCTAGCACTCCCTCAAATGGGAGTGAAGGTTGAGTGCAGGCCACATGGTTAAGTAATGCAGACACTTGAGAACTAAACTGCCCATATTCCTGTGCTCCTTGGTTTCCAAAAAGACAAGGAATCAGAAACCAGAGAGAGCCTTCCATTGCAGTCGTGGGCAGTAGAATTGGTCTTCTTTTTACGCACAAGCGGAGTATCTTCATGGTCTCTGAGTAAATAAGAGGGTCTTTATGAGGACTGGCCTCAGTGCTGTCACTGAGCCTATCACAGTGATTGCCGGGAAATGGATGAAAGCTAGAAAGGAGACAGCTGCACAGGTGGAACCACTCCTTAAACTGTCCCTGATAATGCAGCATCAGGTTTTATGTGGACACTGGAATATAAATGGCTATTGAGGGGTGTGAGCATTTGTGTTTGGTAGCAGACCCGAGAAATAGTGTGGCTCTCCATGTTCAAACCTCATATGGGTATTCCGTGGTCTACTTCCTAATAGCTAGTGAATGTCCAGGTCCCACTAAGCATGGTTTTGCTCAGCTCTCACTCAGCCTCCCCACCTGTTCACAGTGATGGCTGAACTTAGTAACAAGTCCTTGCCCTTGAAGGATGCTACAGGGGACCTTACAGGAGACCCAGAACCCATCCATAAACATGATCAAGAGCAGAGTTCCTAGAATGCATGCTGTTCTGTGATGACCTTAGAGGTAACGCTTGTCCATATGACTTTTCATGCAGCATTTAGGATCTTGGTTTTCTGGAAGCCTTAAAAATGGCAGGAGTCACACATCCTACAAAATCCATGACCAACATAACACTGAGGAGAAATGGGTCCCGCAGGTCTCTTGCATTTGGGGTTAATATGGACCAAGGTCTACCTTTCAGAGTCTGTGATCCTGAAATTCAATGCCTGAGTTTAAACAGACCCTAGTGGGGATGTTGGACTGATATTTAATAACATAGCGAATCAGGAGAGAAAATTTCCCAACAGATTTATTTACTTAGAGATGCAATGGTAAGTTTTAAGCATCTAGAGAGTTCACACCTTCCACTGAGATAAATTTTACTGATTCACAGTTTCATCATGAATCCTCTCATGATACTTTATCTGCATGTGTCAAAAACACATTTTTTGAACATGAGTGACATCTTAAGGCATAAAGAAGTCTTCCCTGGCTCCTGAGATAAACAGCTTGAGGTTGATGGTACTTAATTTTTATGACTGGTGCTTGCAGAAAAACTCAGTTCTCTTCCTCAGCCCCATTTATAGAAATGCTTAGCATAAGAATGCTGGTGCACAAATATTCAGAGAACACTTTGTAAAGGCTTACCTAGATCGTCTTTTGGAAACATAAGTGCACATGAGAAGAGAAAAGCAGCCACCTCAAGGACTGAGGTCTTTGTGTTCTCTAACAATAAGCGCCCATCAAGGACCTGGGAGGGCTGACATTTGCATAGCACCTGGTAAGCAGCGTAGACCCAGCAGAAAACGCACCTCATGCCCACTGGCTTGGAGGTGCTGAGAATGGTTAGGAAAATGTGCCTTTTATGGAGCTGACCTGCTTCGGTGTTTGGGAAACAGGCTGTCTCCAGGGGTTGTGGTGTGGACATGCAGTAAACTGAGTGCCCATCAAAGGTTTGAGTTTGCTTTTTGTTTCCTATTGTTGACTGCAGGGGTTAACAGGCTTTTCTATTCTTCAACGAAAACTGGTACAATTTTCCCCCCCTAGAATACATTTAGCAATTTCATCAATTGTGAAGTTATTTTTTTACACAAAGGCATTTGAAAGATGTAAAGCTGGTTATTATTTGAAGGCATCCTGAACGAGATGTAGTTGGGGCCATTGGAGATCAGCAACATTTCCCAGTAACTTTTAGGAAAAACAAAACGAAGTACCAGCTATGTAACTTCCCAGATTTCCTTCTCTTTATACCCAAGTTGGTAGCTTCTTTCAACTTATGATGAAAACTTTCATTAAGCAAATGTTCCATTTGAGGCTAACAATTCCTCTTACAGTGCACGCGGACTTGGAGACCTTCTGTTTAAAGCAGTCATTTCAAACCTCAGAGGGTAGGCAGGGAGGGTGGGATGGTGGAAGAGATCAAACCATGAACTCAAATGCGTCCATGCATAACCCACAGACACAGACAATAGGGCATTGAAAGCCTAGGGTGGGGTTGGGGGACTGGGGTGGGGTAGAAAAGGTCAATGGGGAAAATGGAACATATGTAGTACTTTTGACAATAAAGATTAAAAAAAATAAAGCAGTCATTTCATTCTTCTGCAATGATGGTAACAGCTTGCTGCCTCTTTTATCTTATGATCTTTTAAAAATGGAAATGTATGTATTAATGTTATTCTTTTATATAAGTCAACCTTAAGATGACATGAGTTTTGAGGTCAAAATGCTTGCAATTCATTCTTGTCTTACAGAGCATGGCGGTGAGCCTCAAGTGGAAATGTTGCGGTTCAGTATTACCCAGCCTGGTGTGGGGCTTAGGTGTGCTCCTACGTCTGTGAGAACTTGAGAAAGGCACGTCACCTCTTTGTGTTTTTTCTTCATCTTTAAAATAGACAGAAATGCTTCCTTCTCAATTATAATGAGAATCAAATGTGATAGCTGATGCTAAGGCATGACAAGGAGAATTTGCTCAGTATGATAGTTTTCATCACCCCATCGCCAGTAGGTTAAAAAAGATAGCTATCTATAGATATATCATTCCTACTAGAATTTAACTGGGAATTATTATTTTAATATCAATTTTAGTAAGTTTAAAAGTGACATTTGGAAATTCAACAATTTAGTAATAAAAATATATATGTTTTATATGAAGAAGACATTGTATGAAAGCTAAAGTGTTAACTATGATGTGTTAATCCGGAGACTGTTTTAGGCATAAGGACCTCACACACACACACACACACACACACACACACACACACACACAAAACACACAAACAAACAAACAAAAAAACCCACCTCCTAATTATTAGAGTTTCAGAGAATTAATTAGAGGTTTTAGTCCCTATCCCTTATTCTCAGTTTGTGTGGGAGCCAGGAACATGTACTTTTAACAAATTTCCCAGATGATTTGGATACAGAGGGTCAACAAACCACACTCAGAGAAACACTCAAATATGTCATAGATAATTCCAAACTAAATATAAGGCAGCCCTAAAACATGCAATGACATTCATTGGAAGTGCAAAAGAATCCTTTAAATGACATTAATTAAGTGACCATTCTCAAAAAAGGCAGTCTGCCAAGCATAATCAATGATGAAGAGATATCTAAGAGTCTGTGCCATTCTTACTCAACCAGGAAAGAAGAGTAACAATAAATTGCTAGATGATGTGTTTTTATTGTTGTTGATAAAATTGTCACATATGTTAATGGCATTTTGCCTATTTTTATATCATGTGCTAATGCAGATTTTACTTGGTCTAAGAAAGAGTACAATGTCCTTTGTAGCCAGAGGAGGCGACACTTTCTTATATCAATCAATTACTAAAAAACATCTCCTAATATAAATGGTCTTTACTCAATATGAAAACTCACGTTTGGAATACATCCGCTTTGTAGAGTTTAGGTCTATTGATGAATATGACCCTGACGAGTTACTCAAATATGAAAAACACTACCCTTGGGCTCTTCCTTTAATGGAAACCCTGCAGCTCTTCATTTTCCCTACAGCTTAGAGAAGTCCAACATTTTTGTTGCATCCTTTTCAGGTTTCTCTGAAGAGACATTTGGACCCATTCACTATCAAGACAACTAATCAATTAATTGACCCCCATTCTGCCAGACCCAGGTGATGCAATGGCTTTCATGTAGCCTTTTCCTGGGGAAAGCTGAGGTGTTAGGAGTTTAAAGGGTTCGACCAAGATCACATGGGTGGTTACTAGGAACCCTGTGATTCTTTGAGTTCTGAATTCTGTACTCTTAATTTCATTGTGAGAACTACGGGTTGTGGAATGGGGCATCACTTGGCTTTTATAAAAACGTGAGTCAGGCTAATAGCAGCAAGAAATTTTTCTTATAATTGTACATTCAATAACAGAGTTGATACAGGGCCTTAAGAACTATAAAATTAGGTATTTAAAGTCATGATTAAATTTCATGAGAGGGAAAAAAGGAAGATAACATTATCATAATTACATCATCAAATTGAGTTTTTAAATTCTGATTGAAAAAGGTCTGGTGGATGAGCACATTAAGGAAGACAATATTCCTTCTAGTCCTAGGGCCCTACGGGTTTGTTTTAAAAGCTTTGATGTACTTTAAATAAACTAAACTCTCAAACTATCAAATTTTTTCTTCAGGCCCCTACCTTCCAAAGTAACAAACTGTTATAAGGAATTATTGGATATGTTGGTAAAAGAATATGAGTTATCCTCAAAAATCACCTCACCGTTTAAGGAGCTTAGTTTTTCTGGAATCTGTCATTCATTCATTCATCTATTCATTCACTCATTCATTCATTTCCCAGGGTTTATATGCCTCATTCTTTTGGGTGCTGCATGTCAACCTTAAGAAATGCATTGTCCTTTCTATGGCTGTTTTCTATTTGAATGGTCTGATCAGTAAATAATTCTATGTGAAATACTTAGAAATCAGCCCCCAAAACATAAGATTTTAGAGGATAGGAATTCAGTATATTTTTTTAAGAGATTGGGCTCCAGATCTGACCACCAAGTTCAAATATGTCTCTATCATCTACTCACTGTACAACTTTGTAAAAATTGTCTGCGCCTCATTATCTTTCTTTGTAAAACAGGATTTACAGGAATGGCTGTTGGATGGGATTAGGAGAGAACTCAGTAAAATAATACACCTAAATTGCCTTAAACACTACCTGGAACATGGTAATGCCACATGGACAGGGCTGACCTTAGAGATAAAGGTTTCTAAAAACCTTCAGAAAAGCAAACACGTAAGCAGTCTTAAATGATGAATGGGTATTTACGAGGAAGCAAAATGACCAAAGGGCTCTAACATGTGCAAAAGCATGGGAAAATCATGGAGTACATACAACAAAGACAGCGAAGTGTGTGAAGAGTCAAAAATAAAGTTTAAGAAGAGTTTTGAAAAGGCTGTGTTTGCACATCAAAAAAGATACCTACGCCCTGGCTGATTTGGCTCAATGGATAGAGCATCGGCCTGTGGACTAAACAGTCCTGGGTTCAATTCTGGTTAAGGGCACATGCTCGAGTTGCAGGCTTGATCTCCAGTAGGGGGCGTGCAAGAGGAAGCCAATCACTGATTCTCTCTCATCATTGATGTTTCTATCTCTCTCTCTCCTTCTCCCTTCTTCTCTGCAGTTAATACATAAATATATATATATATGTAAATGTACCTTCAAAGGAGAAATCTTCCTTTCACTTATTTCAGCAGCAAGATGAGCTTCTTGGAGTGCATTGCCAGAGAAGAGGTTACCATGTACAGGTTTTCATATTAACCAGATGCTGGGACATACCTGGAGGATGCTGACAATTGCCATATCTTTCCAGTGTTTTAAGAAGTTGTTCTGGTTGCATTACAGAGGATGGGTTTTGGGGCAAGAATCTAAAGGCAGGGAGACAAACTTAAAATCTCTTCAAATTATCTGGGTGACAGTAAGAGCCGGACCTGAGCCAGTGAACAACGGCCCAGTGAGAAAGAGGACAGATGTGAGAGATAATTTGGATGAATAATACAGGGTTTTAAAAATAGTAATTGGATTCTATAAATTAGGGAAATTTGAAAAGAGATACAGTTTTAGAAGCTTGATAGGAATGCATTGGAAACTAAAGTACTTTTTAATTTATAAGGTTTTTTTAAAAAAACATTTGCTGTTACAAACATCACTGTTGCCATTATAGTCATTATTATCTAAACTTCATACTCCAAATCCCCATTACTCATGCTGCCGATCTGATGTCTGTGACATTAGAACTGTACATAACCATGTCAAGCAGGTCTCAAAGGCTCAATTCACCTAATGGCATTTTTCATTTTTGTTTTTAAGTCCAAAGGCAGATAGTTACAAAAAATCCAAAGATCAGATGGCTTCCCAGGGCTTGACTGCACATTGGACACTGAACGGGTTATTTCGAGTGATGCCATCTGTTGCCTAGGCTACTTCACATCCTGGGAGGTGGAGGTGCCAGGTATGCCTCCCAGGTAGCTGTGGGTTTCCAAGCCCATTTTACTGAGGATTAAGGCCAGTTTCTGGTGTTTTCCACAGCTGGACTGATCTGAAAGCACTTGGTAGATGCTCACCACGGCAATGACCACAAGGGAAATAATTATGATGATAAAAAAGGTGAAAGACAAGCCCCCTCCTTTGCAAGTAGTTGGAAATCATAACTATGTTTTACATTTTCATTTACTTATTTGTTTCCTTATGTTCTTTTTAGGGCATGTGTGCTGTGGATGAGGTTTGTGTGCTTTTCTCACCACTGTATCCTAGGGCCTACTTTCATAACTGGTGGATCACTTATTGAACAAAACACAAAATAATGGATGATTAAGTACACTTTGTTAATTACTTTAATAAAATTAAATAAACAAAATATTAATTGAAATATTACAAATGATTATAAAGAGAAAATATTTTCTCAGATTCACTTTGCCCACCTCCACCCAGGCCCTGCCCTCCCTGCCCTCTGGCTATCATGACTCTGTTGTCTGTGTCTGTGGTTATACATATATGTTCTCTGGCTAATCTCTTCACCTTCTTTCATCCAGTCCCCCTCTTCCTACTCCCAGCCCATGACAGCTGTCAGTCTATTTCGTATATTCATGCCTCTGTTTCTATTTTGCTAGGTTCCACATATAAACAATGTCATTTGGTATTTGTCTTTCTCTGACTGACTTATTTCACTTAACATCATAATCTCCAGGTCCATTCATGCTGAGGCTAAAGGTAAGAGTTCCTCCTTTTTTATAGCTGCATAGTATTCCATTGTGTAAATGTACCACAGCTTTTCAAACATGGCAACCCCAAGCAGTCATATCCAAGACTGCTAATAGCTATTTGAATGTGCTCACATAAACCTTTCCTTATCTCTGAGGAACAATTTTTACATCTTATGTAGGTTAAGAGATGGTTAAGGGATAATCTCTAAGTCCCTTTTAGCTCTCATGCTCTGTAGATGTGAATTTGATGCTTGGAATTTTGGGTCCAAGTGTTTTTAATAAGTGATTTCAATATTCAGATTGATGTTTTAACATTTACTATGCTTCACATATAGAGTTTTCATTTGTTATATTTTATCTATAATTCTGAAAACAAGTTCCCTTTCAAATGTGATGGCTGACATTCTGACGTTAACTATAGAGTTAGTAAATTGGAAAGTCAGGATTTGATCCCTCTTCTTTCAGATCTTTACTACTTTTGTCACTCTTAATATCCTTAAGCTCTCCTTAAGTTTTTCCTTGCTAGTCAAAATGAGTTGTTCCTGGAGGATAATAAAGTAGAATAAGGTAAAATTAGATATTATACATTATTTAAAAATACTTGTTGAAATGTAATAATAAATTTTCACTAGAAGAGACACTAATGAAAGGCATTTCATCTCTCCCCCCCCCCATATTATTGCTATGATTTTACTTTTAAAATTGGGTATCAAGGTTTCTAGGGAACAAGATTGGTGTCAGAATTTCCAATAAAAGCTTGATTGTGTGATGGATGACCTGTTCACACTCTGTTATATAACTTCCAATAACTTTAAAAGCATATCTAGCCCTCATTTCGCTGTTCATATTACACAGATTGCATTTGAAATTTTGCAAAAGTGCTACCCAATCATTCTTTGTACTTAAGTTGAAGAGGAAAGCTATAAGTTTTACTACAGCATGACACTTCCAAGTACATATTCACAATATATTTCTTCTTCTTCACTTTTCCCCCTGAACACTTAACAGGTGAGTGGGCAAGATATTATGGAGACAGAGTACTTTAGTGTAATGCAATTGTTTTAGAAGCAGATGGATGTCTGTCCTCATGAATCAGGAATTAGCCAATGGCAAAAAGCAGCAATGCAGCAGCATTCTGTTTTCAATTAAGAGTAGAAGATGAAAACCCACTGGACACCCCACATAGGTCAACAGTTATCAGGAAGCTGATGGTGCCACCTGGGGAATGTTGTTTAAACAGTTAAACAACATGAGTATGAATATCATGCTCTGGTCAGGTCTTAAATGGGGTGGAGCACTGAGTATAGTTTACTTTCTAGTTGAAAAGGGAACCATCTGTAGGAGAGGAAGTGTCTTAAAGTGAGAGGGAGAGAACTTTCCTTTTCCTAGTTGTTCAGGATCTCCTCACTCCCAGGAGCAATGGGCTCACAGACAACTGTGCCTATTGATCTGTCCAAAGGTCAAAGGAAAGTGAGCTTCGGGACAATTTTGGAGGACAGAGTAGATGTCACAACACTGAAAAGCCCAATAGTATGTCTCCCCAGAGATCCAGAAAGGTGATGGGCTCTGGGGGCCACGTGGGCAGTCCATTCCCCAGACTGGGCAGTCCATGGCTCCCAGCCCAGCACGGCCTTTAGCCCATAGCCTCCTGCTGCCTGCTTTGTGTACAGCTCATGAACTCAGAATGCTTCTTCCATGTTTATATACCAAAGAACAATAAAAATAATAACAATTCTATGGCAGGCAAATCCCACTGGCCAAAACAAAGTTTTCTTAAAACACAGCTGTGCACATGGGAAAAAATGCTAGTAAAATTTGAAAACCTTTTCTGGGAGTTTCTCTCTGGCGCAAGTGAATTCTTGCTCCTCCTTCCTTCTTGTCCTTCCTTTTTTCTTTCCCTTCCCCCTCCTGCTTGTTCTTTGATGCTCCCAGTGGAAAATAAGGTGAGAGCTGACAAAATAGCTGAGACATGAAAGCAATATGGCTCCATCACTGATGGATCCTAGAAGCTTATTTCTCTCCCGGCCCTATCCTGGTCTGTCCACGGGAAAGTAATGGGTAAAGCCCAGAAGACGATATTCTAGGAGGGTCCATCACAATGTTAGAGGCCCTGACCAGCCACAGGTCCACTGGTACTTGAACCTGGACATAGGTTACAACCAGCACCCCTGCTGCTGTCCTAGGAAATAAGTTGCCTCACTGAACATGAAGCTGCCTTTGGCAGAAGTCAACCCTGACCCATGCTTCAGTTACAGAACGTGTATAACAGTGAGCTCACTCCTGTCATTCTCTAGGTCACATTAGTCTTATCATAAAGGCAGATAAGTTACTCTTTCCGCTGAAGCACAGACACCTCCATCGCCATCTGAATGCATATTTGTGCTCACAGAGGAAAGGGGAAAACTTGCAGTGTTTTGCAAACTGACATCTTGACATTCCCTTGTTCCATATTGGCAAAGATCCTTACAAATGGCTTAAAATACTACAAATTTAATCTACAGCAAAAAGTGCTACTTTCTCTCCCCACATAATTCATGCTTCCATCTTACTCTACTACTCAGTGATGTCACATAAATACACAAACGAATAAAATACTTCTGGTAACAAATGATAGTGAGCATAAGATTTTAGCAAATGCTTTTTCTTCATCTATTGGCACAATTAGATGCATTATCCTTTACTGTACTTACATAGTGATTTATATTGACTTTTAGCTCAAATCATCTTTTTAAAAAAGTATTTTATTGATTTTGTGCAGAGAGGAAGAGAGAGGGAGAGAGAGTTAGAAACATCGATGAGAGATAAACATCGATCAGCTGCCTCCTGCACACTCCCTACTAGGGATGTGCTCACAACCAAGGTACATGCCCTTGACCAGAATCGAACCTGGGACCTTTCTGTCCACAGGCTGACGCTCTATCCACCAAGCCAAACAAGTCAGGGCTCAAATCATCTTTTTATTCCTATGATAAACCCTCTTTGGTCATGGTATAGTATTCTTTATATATATACTAGGGGCCTAGTGCACAAAAATTTGTGCACTGGGGGAGGGTGGGGGGGGGTCCCTCAGCCCGGCCTGTGCCCTCGGTGAGGGGCTGAGAGCCATTAGTGCAGGCCTGGACGTTTCCCACTGGAGGGCCCACGATTGCACACGCCTGGTGGGCCCACACCGCTGAGGGGACACACCTGGCGCAGAGTTGGGTGGCAAGCCAGGGGCGGACGCTGGTGCAGAATCCCTCGGTGGGGCCCTGCTGCTGAGCAAACACACCCGGGGTGGAGCTGGGCAGTGGACTGGCTTCGGATTCTCCGCACTATGCAGCAGATGCTCCCACCCTGTGGAGGCCCTGTGGAGGCCCCTGGGGGGCCGATGAAGGTAGCGGACCCTGGACGGGTGTTCCTGGACACCCTGCGGAGGCCCCCAGGGCAGAGCTAGGCAGTGGATCCAGGACAGGCATTCCTGGATGTCCTGTAGAGGCCCCCGGGGGGGCAAAGCCAGGCAGCAGACCCAGGACGGCTGCTCCTGCACACCCTGCAGAGGCCCCGTGCTCCTGCATGCCCCGGGGAGGCCCCCAGGGGGTGGAGCCAGGCAGTGGACCTGGGACAGGTGCTCCTGGATACCCCTCAGAGGCTCCCGGGGGCGGAGCTAGGCAGCAGACCCAGGACAGCTGCTCCTGGACACCCCGAGGAGGCCCCAGGCCAGACCCCCCCTCCCACTGAGCTGACACACTTGGCACAGCTATGCTGGCCGGCTGTGGAGGCTCCCAGTGCAAAGCCGTCCTGCCAGCCTCCATCTTGGCTGGGTTAATTTGCATACAGCTGCTCTGATTGGCTGGTGGGCGTGGCTGTGAGCAGAGGCTCAGCCAGCCTAGGCAGGCAGTTGCAACAGTTTGCTCTAGTTCCATGGCTGTTGCTCTAGTTCCATGGCTATTGGCCTCCATCTAGGCTGAGTTAATTTGCATACAGCCGCTCTGATTGGCTGGTGGTAACGGTCAAATTTGCATGTTTCTCTTTTATTATATTAGATATTGCTATTCTGTAATACATAAAAACTAGTGACCTAGTACATGGATTTGTGCACATTGAAAGGAAATTAATTAGAAGGTGGCTGGTGGGGCTGGATTAGGTGAGATGGTCTGGCCATGCCTGGAACTTCCCACAGTCCCTTCCTGGCATCCGTGGAGTGAGCAGGGTCCCTTTGGGAGGTGGGGTCCCTCGGCCTGGCCTGCGGGGTTGGGGCTGAAACCAGCTCTCCACCATCCCCTGAGGGGTTCCGGAGTATGAGAGGGCACTCTGCAAAGTTGCTATCATGCAGGGTGTGGAGCACAAATGCAAGTGTGCAGTAAACCAGATTCAGGGCTGGCCGTGCCCCAGCAACAACATAACCCAAAGGCCGAAGATGGAATTGCATGGCCCCATGAGGAATCGGGCTTCCTCCTCTCTGATTTTGTCACCAGAGAACCACCACTACCAAATCACTGCAGCTTGGCAGCTCCTGTGTTGAGTGTCTGCCTTCTGGTGGTCAGTGCACATCATAGTGACTGGTTGGATGGTCGGAGGGACACTTAGCATATTAGCCTTTTATATGTATAGATCGTTTTAAATGATTTTTGTGTTTGTTACTAAGAAATATTGTCTGTAGCCTTTATAATAAAACTTTATTGATAAACTAAGTTGAGACATGCTCATTGCTCCTCTCCTGTATGATATTGCTTATGCAGAATAGGTATTATTTCTTCCTTTAATGTTTGATCCAATTCCATCCATTGTGTCTAGAAATTTCTTATTGGAAATATATTTACTCTAATGGCTAAATTATTTTCTTTACCTGATAGAGGTCTGTTCATATTTTCTACCTTTTGAGCACATGTAATTTATTTGTGGCAATATATTTATCCAGTTCATCTCAGCTGTCTTCCTCTGCACACCTTCTATATGTTTTATTTCCCTGGTCACTTTGTGTTTTCTCAGGAACTGTTTTTTTGTTGTTCCTCACCAATGTGCTCACTTCTGCTGTGATTGAGACACGGATCTCTACCTGCTTGCTAAACTTTGCCACCTTTAGTTCTCACTGACATCTTCAAATGAAAATGTACAAAACTTAACTCATCATTTTCTTTTCTAAATGGACTTATCTCCTTGCATTTCTTATCCTATATAATAAGATAGGGATATGCTAATTAGCCCAGATATGCTAGTTAGTCATGACCAGATATGCTAATTAGTCACAATCAGTATGCAAATTGACCATCACTCCAACAAAATAATAAGAGAGGGGTGTGCTAATTAGCCCAGATATGCTAATTAGTCACATCCAGTATGCAAATTGACCATCACTCCAACAAACAAGATGGCTGGCAGGGGAGAACAATTAGGGGTGACCATGCCAGCAGGGAAGGGGTGTTGGGGGCGATTGGGCTGGGCAGGGGAGCAGTTAGAGGGTGATCAGGCTGGCAGGTAGAAGCGGTTAGGGGCAATGAGGTAAGCAGGCAGGCAAGTGTTTTGGAGCCAGCAGTCCTAGATTGTGAGAAGGATGTCCAACTGCCTGTTTAGGCCTGAATGGGCAGTCAGACTTTCCCCGAGGGGTCCCAGATTG
Source organism: Murina feae (assembly GCA_004026665.1). Taxonomy (NCBI): domain Eukaryota; kingdom Metazoa; phylum Chordata; class Mammalia; order Chiroptera; family Vespertilionidae; genus Murina; species Murina feae. The sequence goes on along the minus strand of PVJC01011049.1, from coordinate 16,739 downwards.
GAGAGGGTGCAGCCTGGGCTGAATTTTGTGCACTGGGCCTCTAGTCTCGAATAATGACAGGCTCTTCCATGCATCCTCCAGCGTCAGAAGTCAGCGAGGCAATTTAAACTTTTGTTCATTCTCTTTAAATAGACCATCACCATGTCCAAGAGGTCTCTCTTTTCAGCACACCTCCTGTCCCAACTTCCTTTTCATGCTGATGACCCATCTCTATCTCAGGTTCACCTATCTCAGGTACTATTTTTTTTTTTTAAATTCTGATTGCTTTAACTTGATTTCCTTCTGCATAAGTTTGCATTCCACAGATATGCTAGTCACTTTTCTAAAAATATGTACTTTGAAGATTACTGCTTTGCTAGTAACCCTATGGCCCACACAGAGATGTGAACTCTCATTTGCAGGGCATAGCAGAAAGTCCCATTTGCCTGGAACTATCTAGTTAGCCACATTTCCTGTATACTGTTAATGACTGAGTATGTTCCCCTCCCTGATGTTACGCTTCCCAGGTCTCCTCATCTTTGGTAACACTCTTGATTCTTTTTAGAATGCCCAACCTCTTCTGTATGCTTTGTAAATTCTCATTCCTCAGGTGTGACCTTAAATGTAATGTATCTGCTACTGATATATCTTTTTCTGCAACCCGGGAAGGATCATCACATCTTTTATGCAAGAATAACACTTTGCACATAGGTATTTGCTATACAGAAATGATGTATGTGACGTTTTCTCAGCGCATCACAAAACCCTTGAGGAATGATTCTATGTCTCACTGTATCTGCCCCCTGGATATGGTATGGGGTGTCTCACACATAACTAATACGCAGTAAGTGTTTCATCAGTGCCCCAACCTAAAAATCTGGCATCCCTTTCTTCCACATTTGTCTTAAATTGTCTTTTATGGCAGGTGGGGGGAGGAAAGGTTGGGTCATGGCTTCCCATCTGGTAGAACTTACAGTTTTGTTTCAGAGACACATAAAATTCACACTAGTTCTAAATATCTTGGAGGAAAGCATTAAAGTAAGTGGGTCTGGAGCTATCTCATGCACCATAGTGTAGCTGTGCCGACCAAGGTCTATCTGATTGAAGAAGAAAAATAGTCATGTGGGGGTGTTTTTTTGAGGGATGTGATACATGGAATCTATGTTAATGACATTATTCATGGGTCTTCAGATAGCTGATAGCCTACTGTGTGGAAGAGGAATTTGAGTCCAGGCACTATGTTATGGATTGAGAGAACATAGACATACCCAGGATTTTTAAATGATCTCATCGGGACACACTGGGACTGGGCCCCTCAGAAGCAGCAGGATGTTCAGCGAGGTCTGCGTGAACAGCTCCCCATCAGGAATGTAATAGGACGAAGGGTCAGATGAGTCACTGAAGGAGAGTGCCAATCACAAAACGATTTAAGATTAAAAGGCATCTTAAAGTGAATTCACATCTTAAAATTCACATCCAGTGAATTTTTCAAAGTGAAAACACACCTTTACAATGGCTGTGACAAAGAATCGGTGGCTGTAACTACTATTCATGAAGATGCCCATTGATGTGTTGAAAGTGCGTGTCTTTTCCTTTGGGCACAGGCCTTTCAGGGCCACCCATAACCTTGAAAATCTTGTTCAGGCCAGTGCTGTTCAATCACTCTAAGTGATGCTCGATCTGGTGCGAGATTTAATGTAACAGCCAGATAGAGTAGAATATCGCCTTACTATGAGAAACACATACATTTTCTTTCTATAAAAATACATCATTGGAATTCAATTACACAGCAATCTCAGGTGTGTTTATGCAAGATTAGCTCAACTTATTCGGGTCATTTTGGCCCCTTGGATTTGCACCATTAATTATCGTCTTAAATATGAAAAATCTAGTGTCCTGATGGCTAAGGATGAACGGAGACAGCCATTAGGAATCCTTATTTCCCATCATTTATTATGCCTGTTCCATGCTTGGTGGTGCTTTATAGAATATTATGAATGGGAGGAAATTGATCGCTGTCGGGCTAGACTAGCTCAGGCCTTTTGTACAGCACGAGTGCACTAAAATCCAAGTTTCAAACTAGTGTCTTTTATTTATTGGCTAAAGTTTAACTATTAATTCATTTCAGGGTTCGCCTCTTTGGAGAGGTTTTCCTGAACTGCTCACGTACTCTTGGAATAAAGTGCTCCCCTTCTCTGATACCCTCCAGGTACTACTACATTAAAAAATTAATAATAATAATTATTGTTTTTAGAGAAGCCCATCTACGGTCATGTCACGGCATCACCTAGCCATGGATGTGAAGGTTCTGTAACCAAAGGAAGTGTCTATATCCAGAAGTTGTAGGACGCAGCCCAAGTGTGGTCCAGGGGCCCGTTGCGTATATGTGGGACAGGAGTCTGATAGAGCTAGGTGCAAGGGAACATCAAGTTGAGTAAGGGAGACACACCCTCTTATGAAATACTGAGGATATTGGGTTGAGCACCCTGGTGGGACTCCAGGACATCACACTGCTGAGATGGCTCTTGGAAAGTTAGGAAAGCCATGGCCACTACCAAGTTGCATAGGTGGCAGGACCAGGAAAACAGATTGTGGACTAGGGGACCAAAATGTTTCACCCATTAAACTAACTGCCATGGAAACTGCCCTCATTGACAACGTCGATGAAAGGACTCTTTACAGACACTGATCCACAAGCAGTGAAATATCGCCAAATAAGCCAGTCAGAGAAAGACAAGTATCACATGATCTCACTCAGACTAACCGAGGGACAAAAATAGACCCAGAGATATAGAATGGAACAGACTGTGGAATTTCAGTGGGAAGGTGGGGTGAGAGTGGGATGAGGGCAGGGGAAGAGATTAACCAAAAAGTTCACGTGCATATATGCATAACCCACAGACAACATAGTGCAATGAAGCCCCAGGGTGGGGTGCAGGGTGGAGGGGGCCAATGGGAAAAAATGAGGACATCTGTAATACTTTCAACAATAGAGATAATTTTTAAAAAATACTATGATTCTGGAGAAGAAAGAGGAAAATTAGGCACCCCTTTGACGGCATCCGCTCACTACCCGGAGACAATCTTTAGGCTGTGGCAGGAAAACCCAGCAGATCGTGGGGATCTGAGTTGAGATGAAGAGCTGAAAAGGGAGTGGCCAAGGAGCCAGGTTTGTGGGGCAGCACAGAGGGTGACAGGGGAAACAGCAAACATTTCTGTAAGGTCTTAACCATAGTGGGTTTGTGGCATATTATTTGACGTGAGGTGTATATCATAAGTCGGAGAATGGTCCGTATCATTTCCTGTAAAGACTCTATCCTTCCACATTTGTATTCGTTTCTCCTTACATCATCCTAATCAAAGACACACACCTCAGCTTCACACAGATATAAAAATAAGGTAGGCGGAAGGTCATTCTGGAACGTTTATGCTTGGATGGAGGGGTTCACTGGGTTGCTTTCTCAGCAAACAGTTCTTCATTTTTCTGCATCATAATTTCTCACACCAATAACATTTCTCAACAATCATTAATCTGCTGAAATATTACCTTGAGAGAAATGAGCCATCGGACATTCTTTCTATCTCAATAGTGCATTTTAGTTTTTCAAAAGTCCTGAGTGCATTTGACAGTAGGTGATCGGCACACTTTAATTTATGTTTTTGTTTAAACAAGAGTAGCTTTTGGTTAGCTTGAAGACTCCTTATTCTTGGAATTTATTTGAAACTTAACTGTCCCATGAGATGGAAAAATTAAATCACTGAATTTCTTTAAAAATTTCACTGAATATGATTGTTACTAATACATTATATTTATGTGTAACAATCATATCGAATAATAAATTAGGTTTCATGTTTATGTTTTATAACATTTAAATTACTCTAAATCACTATCCTAACAATATAATATTAAACTCTTTCACAATTATTTTTGTGTTTTTCTCCTGCTGCACAAGTAATACTTGCTCACTATGGCATAGATTTTAGGAGCACAAAGTCCAATACTATTCTTTTTAAAAAATATATATTTTATTGATTTTTTACAGAGAGGAAGGGAAAGGGATAGAGAGTTAGAAACATTGATGAGAAACATCTATCAGCTGCCTCTTGCACGCTCCCCACTGGGAATGTGCCTGCAACCAAGGTACATGCCCTTGACCAGAATTGAACCTGGGACCCCGGAGTCCGCAGGCCGACGCTCTATCCACTGAGCCCAACTGGTTAGGGCTCAATACTATTCTGAATATTTTTATTCATATTATAAATTCTAGCAAATATGGATGAAATTTCTCTAGTCTTACTATATAGAGGTAATAGCTGATAACATTTTGTTCTTTCAAATTGTTTCTCTGTAAACATTTAAATCTTTTCCATAATTTAAATATTTGTGAATAGTTTTGAAATAGGTGCTCCTCTAACCTAAAAGCATGGAGACGTCCATTATTATTTCTCTAGAAATGAAGAGAAGTAGAATTTATGATCAACCTAAGGACAATGTGAGCCAAAACAAGACTAAATAAAATAACTACTAGTATAATAACAATAGGTAGCCAACTGTGTACATGTCCCCAGATGTACTAACTGTCACTCTCCATCTCAGCCACACACCTTCACTGTCATCTGCTGGGGCAATGGCTACACATACTCCAAAATCTTGATTTCATGCTATACCTCATTCTATGAACATTAGCATCTAGAGCTCATTTACTCTAGTAATCTGAATCTCTCCATTTTCTGACCTAATTGACACATTCATTCCTACTATACAATGCCTAAAAAATAGTTGTTTTATATATTTTACTCTGTTTTCCAGTTGTTTATGGCTGGGCGAGAATTCCTGGACCAGTCAATCCTTCATGGGCAGAAGTGAAGTTCTCCCACCACAACTTTAAATGTTGGATCACTCCAGAGCTATGCACTTAGCCTTCCCTCCCTTGAAGTTTCTTTTACATTCTTTCTCCTAAATGGCCTCATGAACCTCACTCACTTCAAGTATCATTTATATACTGACTAGAGGCCTGGTGCATGAGATTTGTGCACTCAGTGGGGGTTCCTCAGCCCGACCTGCACCCTTTCACAGTCCAGGAACTCTCAGGAGATGTCCAAATGATGGCTTAGGCCATCCTTAGCACTGCCATAGAGGCCAGAGAGGCTCTCATCACCCCCACCACCGCTGCTGCGCATGCCAGCTGTGAGCCAGGTTTCTGGCTGAGCAGCGCTCCCCCTGTGGGAGTGCACTGACCATCAGGGGGCAATTCCTTGTGCTCCTAAAATCTATGTGCCCCTTGGTGGTCAGTGTTCATTAGAACAACCAATCATTCGTCTGTTTAGTTGACTTGCATATTAGCCTTTTATTATATAGGACTAGAGGCCTGATGCACAAAATTCATGCAAGAGTAGGCCTTTCTTCCCCTGGCTGCCAGCACCAGCTTCCCTCTGGCACCCAGGACTCAGGTGTCCCTCCAGTCGCCAGCAGGAACCTGGGACCCGGGCTTCCCTCACAGCCCCGGCTTCGTTCAGAAGAATGTCCAGTCTAATTAGCATATTTTGCTTTTATTATTATAAATGATTCAAGTGTATGTTTCAAGAGAACCAGTCTTTTCTCTCTGCTCCTTTATATTCAACTGTCTACTTGAGATTTCATCTATTAGCCCTTTCAGGATTGCTCTAACCAAAACACAACAATAAATTGAACTGCCTTTCGCATGTATGTTAAGGCCCACAACCTGAAGTCATGTTCGATTTCTAGGTTTCTTTGACCCTCACACCAATCCTTCCATCAATTCTGAAGCCTCTGTCTCTAAAACGTGTATTCGTTTGACTGTGCCCCACTATTGTCATTGCTATAGACTTAGTTGGAGCCAAAACATTAACCAGCTAATGGCACTCTCCTCCTTAAAACCCTCTTTTAAAATACAATGAAATTAAGTCTTTTTCTAAAGGCCTCTGATCACCTAATTCTGTTCCTCCCACTCACTGTGATCTAGTCACACCCATCTACTTTTTGTAACTTGAACACATAAGTTTGCTTCCACCTTAGGGACTTCACACTTATTTTTCATCTCCTTCAAAACCTCTTCTAGATTTTCACACAAAAACATTTAGAAGACGATGTATATATAAAATTTTCCCTTTGTTGAGGTTTAAAGAAGTCATACCTGCCACTTTCTATAACAATACCACTTTTCTATATTTCTACTGAATTTATCAATGCTTCATCTTATGTTCATTTGTCTATTTATTTTCTCTATTTTTTTTTCAACCAGAATGAAAATTTCTCAAGTGTTGAGACAGGATTTATTTAAAAAATCCATACATTATCCATGCTTAGCAGAGTGCCTGGTGCATAGTAGAAACTAAATTCATACTTACTGAATACATGAATACATAAGTAATTCTATTTTATTCTAAAATATGATACGTGGATGCATAAAGCATTTTGGTACAGATAGAACTCCCTATGACGGTGGGGTAAGAGTTGTGTGGGAAATTTTCTGTGGCTATACAAACTAAGTTGTTTTTTTTTTTAAATCTTATTTTGACTTTTGATTAGAACCCAGCCAGGAAATGAAAAGGCTTGTTCCTGTCACACTTGTACAGAGAGAATATTATTCATGATTTTATCATATTTAAAATGTAAAGAAACCTAAATAGACCATTTATTCTCCTCCCATTATTTCCTGCTCTACAGCCTAATGATAATTACTAAAGAATACACACCTGTGAGGCGTGTTTATAAAAGAATATTCTATTTACATCTGTTATACAGTAATCTCAAATTGTAACACTTTGAGAAATGAGCAAAGTCGGTATTTAAAAAACTTCCTGTATAAACTGAACACTTTTTTTTAACTTGTATGCTTTCTCTCTATTCCCATGTTTTTAAGATCATCATTGGTTTGTCTGTATAGCACTGTTTCTTATTCTCACACTCACATAATTCTTCAATCAACTGAACTGTCCTTTATTTACTCAAATTGTAGGCACCATGGCCAAGTTCTGAGTGAAATGGGAAGCTTCTTTGCCTGGCTGCTTTATGGCTTTGATACATTTCTTGACATTTCTAATGGAAATGCTTAATGGGTAACAACTTCAAGAGCACTAAACCAAGTACTCAAGTCACACTGGCACTCAGCCTTTCAAAAATTACTAGCCAATAGCATGGAGAGAGTGTGGAACATCTTCAGAAATTTAGAGGTGTATGGGGCATACTTAGAATTTTTTTTCACAAATGTCCAACTTCAGATATTGACACCATATATGTTGAAACACAACCTATATAGTAGAAGGGACAGAAGCTTTGAAGTTAGGAGAGAAAATTGGAGTAAAATAGAGATTTATTTTAATCTTCAGAATTTAATCATGTATTTTTGTGCTACAGTTTTTGTATAAGTAACATGTGATGTAGCATCTGGTCCACTGGGTGGCTGTGAAGATAGGATGCGTTAATGAAAAGCAGTCAGTGCAATATACAGATCATGTATCATAGAACTGTGCATGTGAAACATATGTAATCTTATTAACTGAAGCCACCACAATAAATTTCATTTTAAAACATTAACAGAAAATAAGAAAGAACAGCAATCAGAAGAAATATAGTTGAATAATCCATTAAGTTATCTGTTTTTATTATTATACTAGGGGCCTGGTGCACAAAAATTTGTACACTCAGGGGGTCCCTCAGCCCAGCCTGTGCCCTCTCGCAGCCAGGGATGACTTCTTAGTCGCTGGACAGCCTGGGGTGCTCCAGGGCTCAGGGTACAGTAGGCTTCCCCCATTGCTGCTGGTGGCTCAAAGAGCCCGGGCTCCAGCTCAGGTCCCCCACAGGGCCGTGGACAGGGAACCCATCCAGAGGCTCCACGGGGAGCAAGACGCCCACCTCAGAGCCAGCCCCGTAGTTTGGCCCCAGCAGCTCAAAGAACTCCAGGGTCTCCAGGACCTTGTCCAGGTCATACAGGTTCACGCTGCACCTTGACGGGCCGCTGCTTGTTGCCACCCACCCCGCCCCCGCCTCTGCCCCCGCCACTGCTCAATCTGTGGCTGCTGGCCTCCATCGTGGCTGGGTTAATTTGCACACAGCCACTCTAATGGGCTGGTGGGCGTGGCTTAGGCATCTCAGAGAGATGGTTAATTTCCATATTACTCTTTTATTAGAGTAGATTATTATCCATCACATTCTTTAAAATGCCTACCTGTGATATTGTTGTATGAAAAAGAGAGAAGCACATGTTATTGGGTACATGGTACACCTCTAGCAAAATAAAACATTTTTTATGAAACTAGTAAGGGTCTGAAGAAGTGTTACAAGGAAGAGTATCACAGGCTAGATATTTTCATTTTTCCTACTTAAATATTTTTTCTTTTGGCTATATCCAATCTAATAAAAGAGTAATATGCAAATTAACCCAGCCAAGATGGAGGCTAGTAGCCACGGAGCTAGAGCAAACAGGAGGCTTCCGTTGCAACTGCCTGCCTAGGCTGGCTGGGCCTCTGCTGAAGGCAAACAGTGTTTCAATTATAGAAGCCACAGAGCTGAAGCAAACAGGAGGCTTTGTTGCCTGACTAGGCCTCTGCTCAAGGAAACAAAGTTTCAATTATAAAAGATAAATAAAGCCCAGAAACCTGATTCCAGCCAGCCTCACTGGGGCCTTGGGTCAACGGGAGCTGTGGGCAGCGTGAAAATGGCCCTCAGCCCCTCACCCAGGCTGGCCAGGCATGCCTGCAGGTGGACATTCCCCGAGGGGTCCCAGACTGCAAGAGGGCACAGGTGGGCTGAGGGACCCCCCCCCTCTGAGTGCACAAATTTTTATGTACCGGGCCCCTAGTGTATGTATGTATGCATATGTATATGTGTACATATATATATTGATTTCAGAGAGAGAGTGTAAAGGTCAACTTGCCCCAGCTTGTTTGCAGCTTAGTAGGACTTACTGCTATTGCTAGAGATAAGTAAATAGTTTGCTTTAGTCAAAATTTATGAGTCTGTGAGAAATACAGCAACAAACTTTGTGTGTCTTTTTTGCAGTTTTTGTGAATGAAAGTTTGCTTCTGCATCTAGTCACAGCTGTAGTATTAGTCCTCATTTTGGTGGGGGCTGGTGCTGCAGCCAGCTGGCCAGCTAGCTCAATAAATCCTCGCTTGCTGCTTAAGACCTAATGAAATCCGTGGTCTTCTTCTCGAGAATGATGCCTCCACAACAAGAGGGAGGAGAGGGAAGAGAGAGGGAGAGAGAGAGAGAGAGAGAGAGAGAGAGAGAGAGAGAGAGAGAGAAAGAAAGAGAGAAAGAGAGAGAGAGCCATCAGTGATGAAAAGATTCATTGATAGGTTGCCTCATGCACGCCCCACAATGGGGATCCAGCTCACAATCTGGGCATGTGCCCTGACCAGGAATTGAACCGTGACTGCCTGGTTCATAGGTCTACACTCAACCACTGAGAAACACTGGCTAGGCTTTGCTTTGTTTCTTAATAGTAGAATTCCTTGCACTACTGCTGCTAAAGGCAGTTACCTGGGGCATTCTAAAAATATTCACTCAGCAAACATTTTTTTGAATATTTATTATCCAAAAATATTTGTTTATATATATCTATTCATTCTTATCTAATCTAATAAAAGTATAATATTCAAATTGACCCTCATTCTGTTATAACTAAGCCACGCCCACCAGCCAAGCCACACCCACCAGCCAGTCAGAGTGACTATATGTAAATTAACCCAGCCAAGATGGTGGCTGGGAGTCACAGAGCTGGAGCAAGCAGGAGGCTTGCCCTGGAGATGCAGGAAGCTAAAGTTCCTGTCTGCCTAGGCTGGCTGTGGCAACAAAGTTTCCACAACAAAGTTTCAGTTATAGAAGATAAATAAACCCCAGAGACCTGCTTACAGCGTCGGGCTCAAGGAAGCAATGGGAGCTTGGGTTGTCAGGGGCTACCTGACCTGGGCTCCAGTTAAAGCAACAAAGTTTCAACTTTAGAAGTTAATAAATTCCAGCCAGCCTTGCTGCAAACAGCCATTAGCCCCTCACCCAGGCTGGCCAGGTACCCCAGTAGGACCCCCCACTCCCTGAAGGGGATGTTGCCTGCCTGCAAATGGCTCTCAGCCCCTCATCCAGGCTGGTCAGGCACCCCAGTGAGATCCCCATCCTGATTCAGGACAAACCATCCTGATTCAGGACAAACCAGCCGGCCGGCACCCATGCACCAGGCCTCTATCCTATATAATAAAAGGGTAATATGCAAATTGACTCTAACAGCAAAACAACTGGGAATGACTGGTCATTATGCCACACACTGACCACCAGGGGGCAGATGCTCAATGCAGAAGCTTCTCCTGGTGGTCAGTGCACTCCCACAGGGGGAGCTCTGCTTAGCCACAAGCCAGGCTGCCAGCTGCCAGCACAGCAGTGGTGGCAGGAGCCTCTCTTGCCTCCTCAGCAGCGCTAAGGATGTCCGACTGCAGCTTAGGCCTGCTTCCCACTGGCAAGTGGACATCCCCCGAGGACCCTCATACTGCCAGAGGGATATCTGGCTGCCAGCTTATGCCTGATCCCCCGGGACATCTCCTGAGGGGTCTCAGAGTGTGAGAGGACACAGGCCGGGCTGAGGGACACCCCCTGCCCGAGTGCACAAATTTTTGTGCACCGGGCTTCTAGTTTATTTATAAAACACCTCAATTATTCATTCATTCATTTTTTTCTTCAAGATAGATTTATTGACTTTATCATTTATGTTAGGAAGTGGGAAGGGATAGAAATAACAAAAGGGGCAAAAAGTCAGTGCCCCATTTTTGTTAATTTTTTATTCATGATAAGATGCTATGTTTATTTTTGTTTGGTACTGAAATGAGATAGAATGGCTGCTTAGTAGGAATGCCTTTTTGGCTAAGAGTGTTGTGAAAGGCCTTTGGGGACATTGATGTATGAGTGGTAACTTCGATAAGGTGAACAAGACGATTGAGACATTGCTCCTGCTTATGGTCTGGCGGAACAGACAGGCATGCATAATGATGAATTATTCTCTCTGGGATAATTACTGTGGCAAAATGTTAAATGGAAAGTTTTGACTGAGGTACCAAGAGATGATAAATAACAGATATCAAATGAGTAGTGAGATGGGTAAAAATGCAATGTTCAAGGAAAATCCTATCTAATAAAGAGGGAATATGCTAATTGACCCTCACACTGTCACAAAGATGGTGGTGCCCATAGCTAATAAGGAGGGAATATGCCTATTGCTTCCCCACTCTCAAAGATGGCAGCACCCACAGCCAATAAAGAGGAAATATGCTAATTATCTGCCACACCCTCAAATATGGTGGCACCCACAGCCACAAGATGGTGGTGCCCAGTCCCCTCAGCCCCATCAGTGCGCCTGCCTCCAGAGTCCCCCAGTCCTCTCAGCCCCCCATCTACCTAGGGCTGGCCCAAGGTGCAGGCAAGCCTCAGATGGTGGCTGCCCAGCTGCCCAGGGCTGCCTGGGGCTCAGGTAACTAGGGCTGGTCAAGGTTGCGCTGCCAGCAGTGGCAGGAGCAGAGGTGTGATGGGGACATCACCTTCCCCTGATTGCCGGGTCACCTCCCACCCTGAGGCTCCCAGACTGTGAGAGTGGGAAGACCAGGCTGGGGGACCCCCACTGCAGTGCATGAATTTTCATGCACCAGGCCTCTAGTATACATATAAAGCTTCAAAAGTTCTTAAACCTCTCACTCCTACCGAGGATGGGAAAATAACAACTTGGTATGAGGATGATTACGGGAAGAGACATTTCATAGACTATTACGGCAATTATAGTGAAGAACTTTGGAAAAAATAGCACAAACTGGGCTTCTGAAGATAAGTAGTATTTTTTTTGTTTTGTTTTGTTTTTGCAGGAAGACAAGGGATAAGGAGAAAAGGGGCAGTTCAAGCAGATTTAACAATTTATGCAAAGCCAGGCATTTATTAGAATGGATTCTTTATGACAGGCATGAGGTCCAGAGCATCAGAGCCCTGAATGGGAGGCTGGAGTCCTAAAGAGAAAAGAAATCTCCAAGAAGCTGTATCGATAGGTTATGGGAAGCCATTAACTGTTTGTCATGGGAGTAACAGGAAATTTCAAGCTATGTAGCACGGCCCTTGAGAATGGCGCCAGGAACCTAAATGTCCACAGAGCTTAAACATTCTCTGACCACATTTTTTTTTGTTTCTCAGTCATGTTGACCGAGGCTGGCTTTGAGGATTTGGAGTAGAAGCTTTCTCATGGGACTTGCAGAATAAATTCTGTAGTCTACTAATCCAATAGATACCCATAAAGACCCTACACCAGGCGTTGTGCTGGTCACTACTTCATTGCACTTTGCCTTTTGCTTAAAGCACAGGAATTTCTTCATGGTTCTCATTGAAAACAGCACTATTGCACTATCTATGCTGTGGCCCTGGTGGGTCCTGCACAGCATCCCCCTTGTATGCAAAGCTTGACTGTTTAGGGGCAGAGTTTTGAAGCTTCTTAATTCCCTCCTTTGCTTAGCTTTACCTTCACAAATCCCAGCCACCTCAGTAGCCCTACAGCTCTCACTCTGCAGGTGCCTGCCTTGTGCTTTGGCTCTACTTCCCGCTGCCCTGGGTTGGAAATGCACCCAGGCAGACATCAAGGCATATGCTGACTATATCTTGTACATTCTTCTTCTTCTTCTTCTTCTTCTTCTTCTTCTTCTTCTTCTTCTTCTTCTTCTTCTTTTTAAGAGAGATAATGGAAGGGAGGGGGAGAGAGAAAGAGAAACATCGATGTGAGAGAGGCACACCACTTGGCTACCTCTCACATGCACTGTGTCCAGGGCCTGGGATTGAGCCTGGAACTGAGGTATGTGCTCTTAACCATGAGTCGAACCCGTGACCCTTGGGTTCCAATATAATGTTATTAAGAAGTGAGGACTTTGGGAGGTGACTAGGTCATGAGGTGGATCCCTCATGAAAGGGATTAATGCCCTTATCAAAGAGATCCCAGAGAGCTCCCTCGACCCTCAGCCTAGTGAGGATGGAGTAGATGGTTGTTAATGAACCAGGAAGCAGATCCCCACTAGCTCTTGGGAGTTATTGGCTCTCTGATCTCACACTGCAGCCTCCAAAACCATCCTATATAATAAAAGGCTAATAATGCAAATCGACAAAATGGCAGAATGACTGGTCGCTATGATGCCCACTGACCACTAGGGGGGGCAGACGCTCAACACAGAAGCTGCTCCCTGGTGGTCACTATGCTCCCATAGAGGGAGTGCCACTCAGCCAGAAGCCCTGAGCTGGGCTCATGGATGGTGAATTTAGCGACAGTGATGTGAGCCTCTCCCACCTCCGTGGCAGTGCTAAGGATGTCCAACTGCAGGGAACAGTCCTAAGCCAACAGTCAGACATCCCCTAAAAGCTCCAGGACTGTGAAAGGGCACAGGCTGGGCTGAGGGACACTCCCCCTACCCCCCCCCCCCAAGTTCACAAATTTGTGCCCTAGGCCTCCAGTAAGAAATAAACAACTCAGTCTATTAGGACTTTCTTACAGTAATTTGGACAGACAAAAACAGCCTGGTACTATGCCCTTGCAGAATTCTATCCAGTAATTCTTCCTTTTTAAAAAATATGTTTTCCTTGACTTCAGTGAGAGGAAGGAAAATGGAGAGAGGGACAGAAACATCAATGATGAGAGAGAGTAATTAATTAGCTGCCCTCCCCATCCCCACTATTGGGGATTGATCCTGAAACCTGGGCATGTGCCCTGATGGGGAATCGAACTGTGACCTACTGGTTCATAGGTTAATCTCTACCACTGAACCACACCAATGGCCTATCCAGTAACTCTTGACACACTTATTAGATCTTCAACCTATAAGAAAATGATTTTTAACTTTTCCTACTTTTCTAGACCTCTTCTTTACTTCTTCCTCTATTGGATGGCCAAGGATTGACAGAGACCCTGAAACCTAGGGACCAGTGGGCTTTTAAAACTCCACAGGGCCAAGAAACCACTGACTTTATATGAAAGTATTATGGGTACTTTTGAAATATCCTTCTTTAATGTTTTTCTATCTAGCATGTAGCTAAACTATCAGACAGAAATTCGTTATATATTAGCTTAATTATAAGTTTTAATAAGAAAAAAAAGCACACAATAGTTACTTCCCTACCATGAAGAAGCTTGGGGGATTGTAAGAGTCAAATATCCATCTTATCTAACAGTTCCTCTCAAAGTCAGCAAGAACGCTGAGCACCTGGAAAATTCTTAGTTCATTTCCTGATGCTGTGAAATACTGATATATTTCATTGTCCCATAAAGACTGAGAATTTTTTAAGAAATATTTTAAGGTGCTTAAAAATCATAAAAGCATCAACTTGACCTACAATAACATATATTATAAAATGCAAGTTTAAAACTTTGGAATTTACTGATTGGACATTTCCAATTTTCTCTTTGAAATATTTGTGTGTGTGTGTGTGTGTGTGTGTGTATATTTTTTGTTGGTAGTTTTCCTTCCTGGTTTATAGTTTAGCATGTTTCTTTTTATTTATTTATTTACTAGAGGCCTGGTGCACAAAAATTTGTGCACTTGCGGGGGGGGGGGGTCCCTCAGCCTGGCCTGTGCCCTCTCGCAGTCTGGGACCCCTCAGCTCCCCGAGCCTAAGCTGGCAGTCAGTCAGACATCCCTCTGGCAGCCTGGGAGCCCTTGGGGGATGTGCACTTGCCAGCGCAGGGGATCAGGCCTAAGCTGCAGTCGGACATACTTAGCGCTGCTGAGGAGGCGAGAGAGGCTCCCGCCACCACTGCTGTGCTGGCAGCCTCAGCCTGGCTTGGGGCTGAGCAGAGCTTCCCCTGTGGGAATACACTGACCACCCGGGGGCACCTTGCATTGAGTGTCTGCCCCCTGGTGGTGAGTGTGTGTTATAGTGACCAGTCATTCACAGTTGTTCCGCTGTTAGGGTCAATTTGCATATTACCCTTTTATTATATAGGATTTTATTGAATGATTGATTGATTTTCCAGACTGAAGAAATCTACTTAGTGTTCACAAGTGTCAATTTTCCTGCATGGGGTTGGCAGGCATCTCACCCATCTTTTCTGGGGAGCAGGAGAGAACCACCAAGCAGACAGGCTCAGGCTTAGTCAGAGGCATCGTCCTTGCAGTGCTCATGCTTGCCCTGAGAACCCATGTTTCAGGAGGCTGCACCTTTCCTGCCATTTGCCATGGGTCCCTGCACTGTGCTTAGGGCTGCACACGGGCTATGGTGGTGCTATGGGGACGGAAAACATGTTTGCTTCTGTAAGTATGTTTTCATTACAGCTGAACATAAAGAACTGATAATTTTCTCCTTCAAAACTCTCATCACACAGCACCAGGAGGAAATGTCAGGAAACAGCAGATAAGAGGGACAATGTAAACCTGACTCGCCGTGCAATACATTCAAGCGAATCCTCAGCAACAAACAAATCCATCTGTTTGATGCAAAGTGTGAAAATTACTGCTTATATTTAGTAAGTGGCCTTTTTCTTGCATCTCATCTGAAAATGCATGACCTTAAATACTATTGGGGGGCAAAGTTGAGCTTGTATTTTGTTTAATGATCTCTTGATACGTTCACTTGTACCGATTCTAAATTTTACCTAAAGTTCTAATTAAACTGAGTATAGTTACAACTTTAAAATGGTTCCACTTGGTGATAGCATGGTCATATCTTCTGTTTTTATTGGTGTTTCTGCTGTAAAGGATAATGTCACCGATGGACATTTTTCTTGACTAAGAGATGTTGTAAAGCCTGTCATCAGCCTTTGACTTATTGCATCTGTGGCGAAGCAGCACAGATACCTGGAGCCATAGAGACAGGATGGGATTACTGTTATCTCTCTTTCACATGTGTGGCTTTAAAGGACATTTAAAGGGAGCAGAAACTTATAAAATTTAATATGTGACTAATATTTGATGAATGTCTGTTTTCTCATTCACGTTGATAGGTCATTATTTGTTATATTTAATCACCAAAGCAAGGTCTTGGTGTGGTTTGTTTCATATCATAAGTACACAGTGAATGAGTGCAAACTTATGGAAGCCACACAATGCAAGCAGGAAAAATGTGGTTTAGCCCTCGCTGGTGTTGCTCAGTGAGTAGAGTGTCGGCCTGTGGACTGAAGGGTCTGGGGTTTGATTCCAGTCAAGGGCACATGCCGGGTTGAGGGCTCAATCCCCAGTAGGGGGCGTGCAGGAGGCAGATGATCAATGATTCTTATCATTGATGTTTCTATCTCTCCCTTTCCCTTCTTCTCTGAAATCAATAAAGAAAATATTTAAAAATGTGATTTAAATCTGTCTGTGTCCAACATATGCTTCACCCCAAATGTAGCTCTTAGTATTGTCTGACTCAGTGACTTAACTAGCAAAGAGCTCTGAGGTAAAATGTAAACCAACCTCATTTGTGGAGACTCCCAACACCCACCCTATAAAAAACTGGGATTAACAGTGATTCATACAGCCAGACAATTCCCCAAGGAATATAATCAGAGAATGAATTTGCTGTAAAATTAAAATCTGTAAGGCAAATGTCCTATGCTTTAAATATATTATATTTAACTCTAGGTGTCAAACTCAATAATAACGTTTTTTTGTATCATGTTCTGAACATGTTTATAAGGTACCTAGAAAAGCCCTAATAAAGATTATTAGTATGTGATTCATTTACAAATATATGTTTAGTAGGTACAGTTAATTTACATTATTCTTTCATTAACACAATTTTTAGATATAGTAATAGGGAA
>PVJC01011048.1:0-42366 GCA_004026665.1 Murina feae | reverse complement strand
TAAATAACATTATGTTGATGATAAGAGCTAGACACCAAACACTATTATCTCTGTGAAGTTCAAGTGATAGAAGTCAGAACAGTGGTTGACTAAGATGGGTGAAGATTAATCAGAACACAAGGGGATGATCCTGGAATAAAGAAAATGTTCCATATTTTAATTGGAGTGTTAGTTACATGACTGATGTATGTATAAAATATATGTAATTGCCCTGACCAGTTTGGCTCAGTGGATAGAGCGTCAGCCTGCGGATTCAAGGGTTCCAGGTTCGATTCCGGTCAAGGGCATGTACCTTGGCTGCAGGCACATCCCCAGTAGAGGATGTGCAGGAGGCAGCTGATCAATATTTCTCTCTCATCAACGTTTCTGACTCTCTATCCATCTCCCTTTCTCTCTGTAAAAAATAAATAAAATATATTTTTTAAAAAGAAAAAAATAATTCATGTTTTAAAAAATTCATCTAATTGCAAACTTAATACATATATATTTCGCACCATTTATAAATTTTACCTAAGCAAAAAAATATTTTTAAAAATCCACAAAATTCAGTATAAGCCACTACACTAGAGGTGGGAGGAATCTTTTTTCTGCCAAGGGCCATTTGGATATTTACAATGTCATATGCGGGCCATACAAAATTATCAACTTAAATATTAGCCTGCAATATTTGGTAAACATTTAATTAACTCACCTCTAAATACCTTGGCAGGGCCAGACCAAATGATTTCTCAGGCCTTACATGGCCCACATCTGGATATTTTCTAACCCCTACACTATACCAACAACCTGGAAAAAAAAAAATTCACATGATCATTCACATGATCAAAAAAAAAAAAAAAGGCTTTTGGCAAAATCCAACATCCATTTATAATTTTTTAAAAACCACAACTTTCAGCAAACTAGGAATAAGGAAACTTCCTCAATTTTATAAACAACATCTATAAAAATCTACATCTAACATCATACTTAATGGTGAGAAACTATATGCTTTTCTCCAAAGATTAGGAACAAGGCAATGATGTCTTCTCTCACGAGTCCAATTTCACATAATACTGGAAGTTCTAGGTACTGAAATAAGACAAGAAAAGGAAATAAAGGGTATATATACTACCAAGGAAGGAAAAAAAACTGTCTTTGCTGATGACATGATTGTCTGTGTAGAAAATCAGAAGTAAAAACAAACTAGTCTTATAACTAATAAGCAGTTAGAGCAAGGTTGCAGGATATAGGGTTAATATACAAAATTAAATTGCTTTCTATATGTATAAGGTCTATATGAGGAAAACTATAAAACTTTGATTAGTGAAATATAAGAACTAACTATATGAAGAGAGATTTCATTTTCATGGATAGTTATTGTCAAGATGTTGGTTCTTCCTAACTTGATCTATAGATTCAATGCAATCTTAATCAAAATTCTCGCAAGTGATTTTGTAGGTATCAACAAACTGATTCTAAAGGATACGAGGGGCAAAAGACCCAGAATAGCCAACAAAACATTGAAGCAACAGTCAGAGGGCTGATACTACCTGACGACAAGACTTACTCTAAAGCTATAATAATCAAGATAGTGTGGTGGGCAAAAGAATAAACAAATATATTAATAGAATAGACTAGAGAGCCCCCAAACAGACACAAAAATATAGTAAATTAACCTTTGACAAAGGCAAAAGATAATACAATCGAGAAAAAGTAGTAGTCATTTTAATAAATAGTGCTGAAACAACTTGATATGCACATGTCAAAAAAGAATCTAGCCCTAACTGGTTTGGCTCAGTGGATAGAGCATTGACCTGCAGACTGAAGGGTCCCAAGTTCAATTCCGGTAAAGGGTATGTACCTTGGTTGCAGGCACATCCCAGTAGTGGGTGTGTAAGAGGCAGCTGATCGATGTTTTTCTCTCGTCGATGTTTCTAACTCTCTATCCCTTTCCCTTCCTCTCTGAAAAAAAAAAAAAATCAATAAAATATATATTAAAAAAAAGAATATAGATACAATTTATATTCTTCATGAAAAATAATTCAAATACATATGACCTAAATGTGAAATTATATAACTTTTAGAAGATATCAAAGAAGACAATCAACATGAATTTGGTTTAGATACAGCACTAAATGCACAATCCATGAAATAAATAATTGTAAGCTGGATTTTATTAAATTAAAAATGCCTGCTGCATAAAAGACACTGTGTAATAATGAAAGGACAATCCACACTGGGAGAAAATATTTGCAAAAGACATATCTGATAAATGATAGTTATCCAAAATATACTCAACAGTAAGAAAACAAACAACTCAATTAAAAATGGGCAAAAGACCTACACAGGCACCTCTCCAAAGAAAATATACAGATGGGGAAAAAATGCATATGAAAGATGTTCAACATTATTTGTCACTAGGGAATTGCAAATTAAAATAATGACGTCTACTACACATCTACTAGGATAGCTGAAATCCAAAAAACTGATGATATGAAATGCTGATGAGAATGCAAAGTAAGAGAAACACATACATTGCTGATGGGAATGAAAAGTGGTATTTTTTTTTTTGGCGGGGGCAGAGGGTGTTGTTTGTTTTTTTTGTCTGGGGCTTGAAAAAAATTACTTAAGCTTGCCTTCATACATACGTTATAAAAAACACAATAAAGAGCCTGAATGAGCAAACAGCAACACACCCGATACAAATATTAATTTTAGGCATAGCTTCTGAAAACATGCTATTACCAACTGGATTTAGGATAAAGATTAAAGACTGTGTAATTGAGTTTTTAAACCATAGTTGTTGTGCTGGGGGTGAGGGAGTGCGGAGAAAGATTCAAAAGAATTTAATTAAACTCTGCATTATCAAACTCCCCAAAATGTCAAGGCGTCAAGACAAACTAAGGATTCCAAGATCATAGACCCTCATATTTGCCACAAGGCCTGGTGATGCAAGCAGTGTGTACAAGATCCTTAACAGACAGCACAAAAATAATGGGTAACCTAAGCTTTATTTGACTCTAACCCACAGACGCACAACCATCCTTCTTCAACTGAGCATCCTGCAAGAAGGCACAGCCACCAGGTAATTCCAACATTCACTAGTTTACTTTTCTCCAATGTATCCCTCACCTTCAGCCAGCCCGCACCCCACAGTGCATGATGTGGAAGGCCAGAGCTCAAGGGCCTGGAGCGACCAGCAGGACAAGGCAAAGTAAGGACAGTTCCAGCCTCAAGGAACAAAGGTGGCTGTACAGGAGGAAGCTCCAGAGGACCCGCAAAGTGATACTTTGGAACACAGTTAGGCAGTGACTTACAAAGGTAAACATAGTCTAATCATACAACCCAGGAATCAGTCCTACTTATTGACATAACTGAAGTGAAAACTTATGTCTATACAAAATGTAAGCATGAATATTTACAGCAGCTTTATTCATAATCAAAAATTGGAAACAGTCAAGATGTCCTTCAAGAGAAGAATGGATAAACAAATTAGGGTACACCTACCTGTACAATGAAAATTATTCAGCAATGAAAAAAACTAAGCTACCAAACACGGAAAGACACAGATGAATCTTAACCACATATTACTAAATGAAAGAAACCAGTATACAAAGGCTACATACTATAGAATGACTCCTTATATGACATTCTAGAAAAGGCAAAACTAGACAATAAGAATTACCAGGAGTTCCAGAGGAATCGAGGGATATTTGAATATATAAAGCACAGGGGACTTTAGGGGCTATGATATTATTCTGTATGATATTGCAACTATGACATTATGCATTTATCAGAGCCCATTGAATTATGCAACACAAAGAGTGAATCTTAATGAGTGCAAATTACAAAAATCATTTATGAGGTCATGGAAGTCCCAGGACATTATGCAGAATGTGACAAAACCATCTTCTGTGTTACAAATCTGAAACAACTTCGCTGAAGCAGATGGAGGAAAGGTATTGAACTAAGGAACTCTGAAAATAAGTAGAGTCTGAAAAATAAAGGAAAAGGAACTATATATAAACGCTGGACTCTAGTTGTTAAAATTATATGTGAGGGGGGATGGGTTAACAATTCTGATACTCTTATACCTGTATACTGTGATTGAATAATTAAGGAAATGAATGGAGGAGGGTGGGAGTCTAGACAGATAAGCAAGGGAAGCAAGCTAGAATGATCCATGTGGAAATAGATTAGAGATATCACTATGAGTTCATGAGTAGTTTAATATAAACGGTTACAAATAGAAAGATTTCTTTATGCATGTAATTTACAGATTATCCAACACATAGATTTTCTTATTCCATCAGCAGAGAGGGCCTAGAAACAATGACACTTCAGTAGCAGCAAGAACTCCCAGCACTTAAGATAAACCTGGAGCATCTTACAGTGGCAGAGAGTAAGGAAGTGCTACCTCCTCTTACATGCCTCCCCCCCACACACACAAAATCACAAAAATAAGGAGGGCCTGTGGGCCTAGGTCTCCATGGGGCATGGTGAGCCTGAAAACAGCCCTCAGCCCCTCACCCGGGCTGGCCAGGCACTCCAGTGGGACCCCCACCCTGATCCGGGACACCCTTCAAGGCAAATCAGCTGGCCCACACCCGTGCATTGGGAATGACTGGTCACTATGACACACACTGACCATGAGGGGACAGATGTTCAATGCAGGAGCTGCCCCTGGTGATCAATCCGCTCCCCAGAGGGAGCTCTGCTCCGCCACAAGCCAGGCTTGTGGTGGTGTCAGCACATTAGTGGTGGCGGGAGACTCTCCCACCTCCTCAGCAGCGCTAAGGATGTCCGACTGCAGCTTAGGCCTGCTACCCGCTGGCAAGTGGACATCCCCCGAGGGATCCCAGGCTGCCAGAGGGATGTCTGACTGCCAGCTTAGGCCTGTTCCCCCAGGGAGTGGGCCTAACCCAGCAGGTGGACATCACCCGAGGGGTCCCAGACTGTGAGAGGGCACAGGCCAGGCTGAGGGATGCCCCCGAATGCACAAATTTTTGTGCACCAGGCTTCTAGTTTTAATATAATTCACTATATTAATAGATTAACGGAGCAAAACAATTTGAATGTTTCAATAGTTTCCAATGTGTTTTTATTAATTCAACACCCATACATAATTTTTTGAAATGTTCTTAGCAAGCCAGAAAGAGAATGATACTTCCTTAATTTGGTAAAGAGAATCAGAAAACTAAAGTAAACATCATATTTAATGGTGAATCATTACAAGCATTTCTGTTAGAGAAATAAGAGGATATACTCTCATTACTATCTTTGACCATTGTACTAGAGTTCATAGACAATGAATTAAGAGAAGAAAAGAAATTGTAAGTATTTTTTGGGGGGTGGCTTATTAACTGGAAATATAACAAAAAATCTAAGAGAATCAAGTCAAAAATCACGTGCACTAATAAAATAATTTAATGATATAGCAAGATTCAAGAGAGACAACACAAAAATTATTAGTTTTTCTACACTAGCAATAACATATATATATAACAATAACAACTAACCTAATAAAATTGACTGTTTCTACAGGATGCCTAAGCCATGCCCACCAGCCGATCAGAGTGGCTATACATAAATTAACCCAGCCAAGATGGAGACCGGCAGTCACGGAGCTGGAGTAAACAGCAGGCTTCCTTTGCACCAGCAGTAAACTGTTTGGCAGCCGGCTGGGCCTCTCTGTGCTCCAGGCAACATATTTGCAACATTGTTTCAATTACAGAAGCCTCGGAGCTGAAGCAAACAGCAGACTTCCGTTGCACCAGCGATGAAGGACACTCTGCCTAGGCTGGCTGGGCGCCTACACTAAGGCAACATTCTTTCAATTATAGAAGCCACAGAGCTGAAGCAGACAGAAGGCTTCGTTACCTGCCTAGGCCTAGGCTTAAAGGTACAGTGTATCAATTATAGAAGATAAATAAACCCCAGAAACCTGGTTCCAGCCAGCCTTGCTGGGACATTGGGTCAATGGGAGCTGTGGGCAGCCTGAAAGCCTGAAAACAGCCCTCAGGCTCGCACCCAGGCTGGCCACACCCCAATGGGGTGAGGGACCCCAGTGGGGGGCTTGGCCAGCTTGCAAACAGCCATCAGCCCCTCACCCAGGCTGACCAGGCACACCAGCAGGGCCCCAAGTATAACAATAAAGATATATATATATATATATATATATATATATATATATATATATATATATATATATAGCCAGTGACTGTGACAACCTGGACGACCAAACAACCGGTCACCATGTGGTGCACTGAGCACCTCTCGTTCTCTCCCCACACTGCAAGCAGCCAGAACAGTGACCTCTTCGTCCCTCTGCTGTGATCAGGGAACCATGGTGAATCGAGGTGAGTGGCAGCAGGGCGGGACTGGCAAGCCAGGCAGAACGGTGGACCTCTTAGTCCCTCTCCTGGCCCTTAGGCTCCAATCACAGTTTGGCGAATGGGGAACCACAGTGAACTGATGTGAATAGCAGCAGGGCAGGGAAGGTGGTTTAGCGACCTCTTGGTCCCTCCCCCCAGCCCACAGGCTCTGGGGAACCGGAGCCATGCAGTGATTGGGGAACCACGGCAAACCAGGGAATGGCGGTGGGGACTGGCAAGCAGCCAGAAGATAGGCCTCTAGTGCCTCATGCGCACTGGGCCTCTAGTAAGAATATAAAATAGTCAATAGTCAAATTTCGGGATTGGCCACCAGAACAAATAATACATAAATATATGTTTTATGAGAATTAAGATTTGAAATGTAGGCATAAAAACCTCCACTTACCTCACCACCACCACCACCACCAGCTCTTTCCACATCAGCCACACTTTAACTTATCACCAGACCCTCACTGTGAATTAGTTTATGAGATCCTTATCCTCTTTCATAGAATGTACTGATGCTCACAGTACATTCTATCTCTATTCAATTATACCATTGTTTTTGGATCAAAATTATTTGTGTGTACTTCTTAGCTTGTCCTATTACATGATGAATGACTTTCTCTTTATACTGCACCCCACAATATCTTGGGTACAATAGGTACGCAATGCTTACTGACTTGAATGCAATCAGAGGGTATGAGTAAAAGAGAAGGAAATGGAGAGAACAAATTAAAGAGGACGGAAATAATAAAGAGTCAGAAAAGACTGGTTGCCATAAGTAACTTGAGCCTCTTTTATTAACTGGTATCATGGCTAAATCATCATTATCTGATTTCCTTAAAATACAAAATGGTAACAATTCTAGAGCAAGATATTCATTTTTTTCCCCCTATGCTTCTGATCTGGGCACTACCAGGGGCACTCACTGCCCACGCCAGTGAATCAAGACCAGCAGATTCTCTCCGAGAACTCTAGCACACCAGGACAATAGCTGTCAAGAGGTGACTGTAGTCTTGGGAAGATATTCATTTTTTAATAAACTTCCAGTAAAAAAAAAAAGGAAATATTTCATATAAAGTAGCCTGAGTGAGAAGGACATTCCTGATTTTTTTTTTTCAGGACTTGAATTTAATTCTTCCTTTCCCATTCTCCACATATTCTCCCAAATATGCTTTTTTTTTTTCTTTCCTTGGCATCATCTCTATTTTGCCTTTCTTCTCTCCTAAAACTAGGTCTTCCCTTCTCCTCTGTTAAGCCTGGTTTCAGAAGGAACTGAAGGGGCTCTGATTTTATGTCCTCTGTGGTGTGGGAATGAAGGAATCAGAAGTGATCCAATATGCATACAGTACATATTCTATGTTTGGAAAGAGTAAACATTTGGGAATTAAATACTGTATTGAAATCAGGCTTCATTCACACTTACAATCTCTGTGCCTCAGTATTCTCATCAGAAAAATAAGGAATTCAATAGTAGCCACTCTATTAAGTAAGATATGTTTTATCTAACGCCTAGTTCAAAGTAGGCTCCTAGCAAATAATAGCTATTAGGGAACCATGGTTGAAAAACAAGGGAGAGAGTAGAAAGGCCATATTCCAGTGTTTTTTCCCACTTTTCTTCCCTCTAGCCTAAAAGCATAGGAGTAGGGAGAAGGCAGGAGGTGAAAGTGTGGGAAAAGCAATACTAAATCTTACATCTTTAATCCCCAATTTACTGTTGGATTAAAATCAAAGACATTGACATGATGGTTTTTATTTCATACTAGGGGCCCAGTGCACAAAAATTTGTGCACTTGGGGGGCAGGGGTCCCTCAGCTCGGCCTGTGCCCTCTTGCAGTCTGGGACACCTCGGGGGGGATGTCCACTTGCTGGCATGCCTGGCCAGCCTGGGTGAGGGGCTGAGAGCCATTTTCAGGCTGCCCACAGCCCCTTCAGGGTTCGTGCACTGAGGGGTGGGAAGGCTGGTGAGTGCAGGCCTGGACGTTTCCCACTGGAGGGCCCACGATTGCATATGCCTGGTGGGCCCTGCTGCTGAGCAAACACATCCGGAGCTGGGCAGTGAACTGGCTTCGGATTCTCCACACTGTGCAGTAGATGCTCCCACACGCCCTGTGGAGGCCCCTGGGGGGCGGATGAAGGTAGCGGACCCTGGACGGGTGTTCCTGGACACCCTGCAGAGGCCCCCAGGGCAAAGCCAGGCAGTGGACCCAGGACAGGCGTTCCTGGATGTCCTGCAGAGGCCCCCGGGGGGCAAAGCCAGGCAGCAGACCCAGGACAGCTGCTCCTGCACACCCTGCAGAGGCCCCGTGCTCCTGCATGCCCCAGGGAAGCCCCCAGGGGGCGGAGCCAGGCAGTCCCAGGACAGGCGTTCCTGGACGCCCCGAGGAGGCCCCAGGCCAAACCCCCCCCTCCCACTGAGCTGACACACCTGGCACAGCTATGCTGGCCGGCCGTGGAGGCTCCCAGTGCAGAGCCACCCTGCCAGCCTCCATCTTGGCTGGGTTAATTTGCATACAGCCACTCTGATTGGCTGCTGGGCGTGGCCATGAGCAGAGGCTCAGCCAGCCTAGGCAGGCAGTTGCAACAGAAGCCTTTGGTTTGCTCTAGCTCCATGGCTGTTGGCCTCCATCTTGGCTGGGTTAATTTGCATACAGCTGCTCTGATTGGCTGGTGGGCGTGGCCATGAGCAGAGGCTCAGCCAGCCTAGGCAAGCAGTTGCAACAGAAGCCTTTGGTTTGCTCTAGCTCCATGGCTGTTGGCCGGGTTAATTTGCATACAGCTGCTCTGATTGTCTGGTGGTAATGGTCAATTTGCATGTTTCTCTTTTATTATATTAGATATCTGATTTTATAGTTTATTTCAGATAAATTATCTAAGCAATAACTTATCATATTTGGAATAAAAAATCTCAAAGAGGAAAATTCTCTTAGATAAAACTCCAGTGAAACTGACACACCCAACTGCCCAAGAGAAATCAAAATCTGATTATGTCATTTCTCCCCTTGCCCATTCCAGTATCAATAGTTTCAAATTCTCAGAAGGTAATAAAAGTTCTTATCATTCACATGATAAGTAAACAAAGTAACCCCTCCCCTGCAGATGCATAAGGGGTACCATGATAGAGAAAGAGGAGCAATTTTATCTAATTAGTAAATTTTCCAGATATTTCACATTTGGTCTGCATTAAAAATGTGAATGTCTGTTGTAGGTCATTTATGACTCGTGGTCATTGTAATTCATGTGAACAGTGTTTTCAAAGCATGTGGATACATTTCTCAGAACACCGGGTCTACCCTATAAT
Source organism: Murina feae (assembly GCA_004026665.1). Lineage (NCBI taxonomy): Eukaryota > Metazoa > Chordata > Mammalia > Chiroptera > Vespertilionidae > Murina > Murina feae. The sequence continues at coordinate 32,709 of PVJC01011048.1, read as the reverse complement.
TATTGCTACATTTATAATCATTGGTCTGATGAATAAAATGGGAAGGAGCAAGTTTCAAGCTAGTCATGTAAGAAAATGCTTCACTTCCTTCTGTCATCATTCAGCCTTGGCTCTGATTTCAGTGTTAGTGAGTTCACTGCACTTTTAAGTAAAAAAGAAAAGAGCACATTTCAGTTACTGCTGACAAGATATTTCATCAGTCTTTCTGTTAGTATGAGTCAGAGTAGAAAAGAATTTGATGGTTTTCAAGAAGAAACCAGTCCACTAAGAAGCAAGAGAATGGTATCAGCAACCAGTCTGACTAAATTTTTGAGTGACTACTATGTACAAGCAATGGGACACAGACCCACCACAGGTGGCCACTTTTGGAACTTTGTGCTTCTGATGAAGTGAAATAAAGTGAGAAGACGGCAAGTGGTTGAGTTCCTAGGAACAGGACTGAGCCTTCCAGCCAGCTGAGGGGTGACTGCAACAGAAGCAAGCCACCTGTCACAATCTGCCAGTTTAAGAAAGCTAAAACTCTCTCCAAATCCAGTTCATTCTAGGTTGAGCACTGATACTGAATTTTTATCACTGAGTCCCTGTATCCCAGTTTATATTTAAGCCTATCATTTGTTTTTTATTGCTATTATCATTTTTATTGTAAATCAACATAAGTTTGTTAGAATTTTATGTATGCTCCCCTGGACCTGGAATCAATGGATTCCAAGTAGAGTTGTCTTTTTTCAGATTTCATTGTAGGTAATCTCCATTGGTCTCTCTTGGATTTTCAGGTTTCTATCCACAGAGTTGCTTCATTTTCCCTGTGACAAGACTTACCTAATGGCTATCAACATCGAAATGTCTACATATACTGAGTACATCCATGTTTAAAATGTTATGCAACTAACATACAGATATTTCACATGAATGACCTCACCCAATCCATCCAACTCTATAAGGTGGCTGTTGTTATTATCATCATCATCATTATTATTAAAGCCATGTTATATTTGAGGAAGTTGATTAATAGAGAAGCTTCTTGCCCACAGATCACAAAACTAGAGAGGGTTGTAGCTGGGACTTATCCCCTTGTCTGTGTGACTTTAAATCCAGAACCTTCCACAGTTCCACCATATGCATTTCTCCCTAAGACCTGAAAAAAAACTTTGTGTACACTAGTTTCACTAAAACTGTGGCCTGTGAATGGTTCTCTCTGGGGGCAGGTTACAGACTACTTACCAAATTATAAAAACACTAGGGGCCCTGTGCACAAAAATTTGTGCACTCGGGGGGGGGTGTGAGCCTGGCCTGTGCCCTCTTGCAGTCTGGGACCCCTCGGGGGATGTCCACCTACTGGTGAGCCTGGCCAGCCTGGGTGAGGAGCTGATAGCTGTTTGCATGTTGGCCAAGCCCCCCAGTGGGGACTCTCACCCCATAAAGGAGTGGCCAGCCTGGATAAGGGGCTGAGGGCCATTTTCAGGCTGCCCACAGCTCTCATTGACCCAAAGTCCCAGCAAGGCTGGCTGGAATCAGGTTTCTGGGGTTTATTTATCTTCTATAATTGAAACTTTGTTGCCTTGAGCGGAGGCCTAGTCAGGCAACGAAACCTTCTGTTTGCTTCAGCTCCGTGGCTTCTATAATTGAAACATTGTTGCCTTGAGCAGAGGCCTGGCTGGCCTAAGCAGGCAGTTTCAACTCCATTGCTGGTGCAACGCAAGTCTCCTGTTTGCTCTAGCTCCGTGGCTGCCGGCCGCCATCTTGGCTGGGTTAATTTGCATACAGCTGCTCTGATTGGCTGGTGGGCATGGCTTAGGTGTCTCAGAGTGGTGGCTGATTTGCATATTACTCTTTTATTAGATTAGATGGGTTCAGTGCAAAGTAAATGACAGCTACCTGAATGTGCCGAGTCCATACGACCGTCTAAATCAACCTGTTTCTGAAATAACCGAGCTGTATTATGAGGGAAAGCAGTGGGTGTGATGGGTCCCTCCTTTTTTATTCTTTTCTGTGTCATTGGATGAGTCATTTCAATTCCCTGTGTCTCAATAATTAGAATTGGACTTGGACAGTTTAGTGGGTTATGAAATCAATTTACTGATCCACAACCATTTTATTTTAAGAAACTAAATAGAACAGAATAGTGGAGCATAAATATATGTATAGTATTTGTGTTATATTATATTTATACTAGAGGCCTGGTGCCCAAAATCATGCATGGGGGTGGGGCATGGGCGTGGGGGGGAGTCCCTCAGTCCGGCCTGCACCCTCTCACAATCCAACAGTCAGACATGCAATCCAGGACAACTGGCTCCAAACCGCTCAACTGACTGCCTGCCTGATAGCCCCTAACCAATCTGCCTGCCTGCCTGCCTGATCACCCCTAACCCCTCTGCCTACCTGCCTGATCACCCGTAACTGCCTTTGCCTCAACCCCTGCTACTGTAGCTTTGTCCAGAAGGACATCTGGAAGACGTCTGGTCTATCCAGTCTAATTAGCATATTACCCTTTTATTAGTATAGATTATTAGAATAGTATAGAATACAAAATAGAGTTACATTTTTAAGATAAGTATTTTTTAAAATATATTTTTATTGATTTCAGAAAAGAAGGGAGAGGAAGAGAGAGATAGAAACATCAATGATGAGAGAGAATCATTGATTGGATGCCTCCTGCATGCCCCCTACTGGGGGTTGAGCCTGCAACCCAGGCATTGCCCTTATCCAGATTCAAACACAGAACCCTTCGGTCTACAGGCCAATGATCTATCCACAGAACCAAACCAGATAGGGCAAGATAAGTATTTTTGATCAATCTTTTGTTTCAGGGGTGTGTGTGTGTGTGTGTGTGTGTGTGTGTGTGTGTGTGTGTATGTGTGTGGCGGGGGTGGGAGGGTGGAGGTGGAGAACTAGATCATTGCATAAAATATATTTCTTTCTTTTTTAAAAAAATATATTTTATTGATTTTTTACAGACAGGAAGGAAGAGGGACAGAGAGTCAGAAACAATGACGGGTGAGAAACATCCATCAGCTGCCTCCTGCACACCCCCTACTGGGGATGTGCCCGCAACCATGGCACATGCCCTTGACCAGAATCGAACCCGGGACCTTTCAGTCCTCAGGCCGACGCTCTATCCACTGAGCCAAACTGGTCAGGGCTAAAATATATTTCTTATGGAGGATCATAGTCAAAAAAGTTTGAATAACACTTGGCTGTGGTTCTCTCTACCTTAAATTGGAGGACTCTATCCAATAGTTATAGAACTATAAGAAAATAAATTTCTGTTGTTTAAACCACCCAGATTGTGTTGTTTTATTATGGCAGCCCAAGCAGACCACTCCAATGCAATTGACAAGCATTTATTGAGCCTACTGGATTTGAGTGCCATTTTAATCATTTAACCAGGTTCCAAAAGAAAACTGGAAGCTAACTTTCAGAGGGATACCTTAGCAAACTATTTCAAAGCACTTGTTCACGTCTTTCCTACATACCTATAAACAGGAAAAGAAAAGCCTAAATGGGGAGACAGTCTCATATACTTCAATAGGACTGGAATTGCTTAAGTTCTTATGGAAAGCAATTTGACAAATAGCTTTCAGATTTTAAATGAATTTGCTCCTTGGCCCAGTAATTCTAATTCTGGGATTATTCTTACAGAGGTATTAGCATATGAGCCCAACCACCAATGTTAAAAGATGTTTGCTGCAGCATTGCTGGTACTATAGAAAAAAGAAAACAATCCAAGTGCTCAGTAATAAAGTGAAAATTAATCATGACCCATTCCTACAGTGGAAAATTGCAGTCTTCAGGAAGAATGTGGTAGGTGGTTCTCTATATGTATTGGCATGGAAAGTCTGTGACATACTGTTAAGTGGAAAAAGCGAGTCACAGAGCAATATTTGCAGCATGATCCCATCGATGTAAACAGAGACACTTTCCACATATGATTCTCTGTGCAACAGCTTAGGAAATAAATCTGGAAGAATAGTGTTGGTCATAGTTACCACTGGGAAAAGTGGTGGGAGAAAGGGTAAAGGGTATGTATTAGTTTGCTAGGGCTGCCATAACAAAATGCCACAAACAAAGTGGCTTAAGCAACATAAACTTATTTTCTCACAGTTTTGGGGGCTAGAATCCAAAATCAAGGTTTCCACAGGTTTCTCCAGAGACTTCTCTCTTTGGCTTGCAGATAGCCTGCTTGCTGTGTCCTTTTTCTCTATGTATCCAAATCTCCTCTTCTTATAAGGACATCAGTCAGATTAGATTAGTGTCCACTTTAACAGCCTCAATTTAACCTGATCACATTTTGAAGGTCCTATCCCCAAATAGTCACATTCTGAGGTAGTGGGTTAATGACTCAGCATATAAATTTGGGAGGACACAACTCAGCCCATAATAGGTTGACTTCCACATTTTATCTATATTGTATAAACTTTGTTGCGATGAGCATATATTTGTTTTCTAATTTCAAAAACAACAAAAAGGTTAGGAGAAAAGTGACTAAATGACTAACATTAATGGCTAAATATTAATAGGAATGATCTGTAAAGGCCTATAGGTAATCTCTAATGGTCTTCAATAAACATGCATTTACATTTTAGTTAGGAAACAGAATAAATATTATCTTTAATAAAATAAATAAAACTAACCACTCCCTTGTCAAAAACCTGGAAATTAGACATAGTCAGAGAAAGCCATTTAGAACGGGCTAGGGATTTTAATAATTTACAATGAAACCACTTACAATAAGCTATTTCAAATACATGCTCCTTCAGAGATCCTTAGGTCATAGGATTCTTCAGTTGTGAAAACTGGTATACCTTCTATCAATTTTCCAGGTTATAATAAGAAAGTAAATCTAGTCTTAAATTAGTAGTCTTTTCAAGCAATTCTTCAAATTAAAGATTTTTCAAGTGACTATTCCATTATGCTGATGGTATGAATTGCACACTTCTTAATTTACTGAATTTCATTAATAGTAAGTCTATAGAAATAATCTATAATAATCTATAATAATAAAAGCAGAATATGCTAATTAGACTGGACATCCTTCCGGACGAAGCCGGGGCTGCGAGGGAAGCTGGGTTCGGGTGCCTGTCAGCGGCCGGAGGGAAGCCAGTGCCTGCAGCCGAGGGAAGGAAGGCCTACTCTTGCGCGAATTTCATGCACCGGGTTTCTAGTGTAATACATAGACTATTTTCCCCAATAGATGTACAGCATAGTCATTAACTAGACAATCTCATCATGTTATGAAAATCACCTGCAGAAAAATGTAAAAAATAAGAAAATAAATAGTTTGTGCCTCAAATACTTACCCATTTTGCCTCAGGGTTTAAGGCTCAGTCAGAAATAGCCACGCGATTTGCTGACTTCGGAGTACAGTATCGTTTCCTCAAGTCCAGGTGAGGTTTGTCAGTCAGCCCTCAGGAAAGTTCAGTCTACAGGATGCTATGTACAGAATTTCCTTACTAGAAAATTGCTACATATTCCCCATGTGGCTATTTGAAGAATGGAGTAGTGACATCTTTCAAAGTAGCATCTTTTTCTCTTCTTTTTTCTTTAGAAACTGCCTTTGGTGCTATTAAGAGTGGATTTCCCAGAGACAAAAAAGCAATCTAAAGTAACATAACTGGAAATTTTGAAATGTTTCTTTTTGTGGTCAGTAATCCCAACAATGCTCTTCCCATTGGGTAACCACCCATAATTTCTGACTATTCCCTCATCCACTGGAAAGCAGCAGATTGGGAAATTCCCAGCCTCCATTCTTGTCAAGGATCCATTTCTTCACCACAGTAGTTTGTATTTACCAGTGCTTTAGAAACGGGTAGGACTTCATTTTCCTTCACGGTTTTAGGAGCAATAAGAGCAAACAAACACTGAGAGAATGAGTATGGGTGGAAGATGACAGAGCAGTGATGGCTCCCAGCGTCACACCACCAAATGTGATTCTCCACAAACTCTTTGGCAATGGCAATATTGTCTTTACAACTACTTCCTTCCTGTAAATTTTAAACTATAAATTGCTTACATTAGCAATTATCTCAACATCTGTCTCTACACACTACTCTGTTCAAGCTGTGAGGACTAACCATGTTTGTCTGCCTGCAGAAAAAAGAATGGGAAAGAAAAAAGAAATGGCCAGTTGCTAAATAATTGAGAGCTACCATGTGTGTTTGGGCCCCATTCTCTTCCATCTTTTAGCTGTAGAATTTATGGCATTTTGTCCCCAGGAAATAAGAAGCAGGCTCCTTGCTGAGTTCTTTGGCTGGATTAGGGAGGCACCTTGTACTGTTGGGTTAGCTGAGGAGATTCCATGTGAGCAATTGAGCAGCAGTTTCTTTTTTGTTTTATGTTTCAAATAAAGCAACGGTAACAAGATTTATTTTCTATTTCTTAATGTTTTTATTGATTTTATTTTTTTATATATTTATTAATTTCATAGAGGAAGGGACAGGGAGAGAGAGATAGAAACATCAGCAAGACAGAAACATCCATTGGCTGCCTCTTGCACACCCTCCACCAGGGATTGAGCCCACAACCAGGACATGTGCCCTGACCGGGAATCTAACTGGCGACATTTTGGTGCATGGCTGACACTCAATCACTGACCCACAGTGGCCAGGTGAGCAGCACAGTTTAAATAAGAGAAACTGAAAGAAGACAAAGGAAGAAATGTGAGAGGAGGCAGCTGGGCAGTCATGGACTGGACATTGGCTTCTCTTCCTTGTTCCACCCTGTTAAGCAGAGTGGAACCAACATGAGGTGGTCCTTTACAGTTTACCCAGCTTTTGTTTTTTAATATATTTTATTGATTTTTTACAGAGAGGAAGGGAGAGGGATAGAGAGTTAGATGGAGGGATAGAGAGTTAGAAACATCGATGAGAGAGAAACATCGATCAGCTGCCTCGTGCACACCTCCTACTAGGGATGTGCCCGCAACCAAGGTACATGCCCTTGACCAGAATCAAACCCGGGACCCTTCAGTCTGCAGGCCTATGCTCTATCCACTAAGCCAAACCGGTTAGGGCTACCCAGCTTTTGTATGTACAAGAATTCATCTGGCTTTCTCAACACCCCTATGTTGAAGAAATGGCAGGTATATACAGTAAATCCTATTTTGTATCATATCCCATTGAGTTTTCAGGTTTTTGAGTCAGTCTACTGGGCTTTCTGACAGTATCACCTTAAATAAGACAATTAATTTCTCTGTGTCTAATTGTTCTTATTCATAAAAGGGTGATAATCATACCTACTTCATAGAATTGATGAGATAATACAAGTTCTTAGTACATGGTCCAGCACACAGTAATCCCTTAGTAGATGTTAGCTACTATTTGTAATGTGTTTGCTTGGTATTATGCCTAGAAAGTTATTTCCCTCCCTAAGATTTTATATTCACTCATACTTTCTTTTATGTTTTACATTTAAATATTTAAAATTTATTGTGGTAAGAATATTTAACATGAGATCTACCCTCTTAAATTTGTGAGTGTGTGATACAGTATGGATTGTTAACTATAAGTACAAGATTGTGCAGCAGATTTCTAGAATTTATTCATTTTGCTTAACTGAAACTTTATGCCCACTGCTTAGCAACTCCCCATTTCTGTCTCCCCGTTGCCTCTGGCAACCATCATCCCACTCTTTGCTTCTATGAACTGGACTATTTCATACACCTCATATAAACGGAAGCATGCAGTAGTTGTCCTTCTGTGACTGGCATACTTCACTTAGCATAATATCCTCAGGGTCCATGTTATGGTCTTAAGATTTACATTTAATTCTTATATCTACTTTAAATTTATTTGGATATATAGAACAAGGAAGAGATCTGACTTTACTTTTTGCCAAATGGTTATAGGTAATATTTTTTTTAAAACCATAACCAAATAATACAAAATTCCCAGCAAGAGTAAAGACAGGCAATTCTTTCATACTGAAATTGGTTCAACTTTATCTTTTTAAAAAGAATTTCTACTTAGGGTGCTTTTTAAAAGACTATAAAAAATTATTACATTTTCATAATTCATCCTGGTTTCTGTCATCAAAGATAATATAACACTTATTTATCTTCTCCAAATATTCCAAAAGGGAGTGGTAATAAAATGCGAAAACTAATGACACTTGTGGGACCAACTACCTCTTGTCTATGGCTGGCAGGAAGGAGCTGTAAAAAATCCATACCTCTAGATATTTATAGACAAAGTGACATTATGGGGAGGGAAGGATGTATATCATAAGTAAATTATCTGTACTCTGTTTGCTCAAAGCTAGTTTATTTGTTTTAATTAATATGGTAAATAAAATATATAAAATAGAGAATCAATTAGAAATGGACAAGAAAAATGAGGCAAAAGAAAAATAAAGAGTAGGAGCATAAACAGGAAGCAGGAAGGAAGCTTTGTGCATTTCCTATGAATGGGCCACAAATATATCAAGGTAGGATCAAACATAATCCCAGTCACAAAATGCAAAGCACCTTTAAGAAAAAAGCAAGGCAATTTTTCAGAGCTTAATAAACAGAGGTGGATATCATTGGTTGTCATGCCAGAACTCATTCTCCCCTTCATCTTTACTAACAGAATCTCAATTTTGTTGAGGTATTGACCCCCTCCTTATGCAGCCCTTATGATTGAAGGAATCTGATCCCAGAAGTGGACTGATTAGAATAAGCCAACCAGTAATTGATTCAAGAATGAGCATATGACTGAATTTCAAACAATAAGACAATCACGTGATGACTGCTAAAGACTTATAGAAAAGTTCTTTCTTGGCCTTAAGAGAGATCAGGGAGAAGCTAGAGTCTCTTACGTGCTGGGTATGAAAAGAAACTACGGTTACTGCTGGCACCATCTTGAAACCATGAGGGAAACCAGACTGAGGATGGACAAGACATGAGAATGGAAGAGCCAAGGTGGTTGACGAGAATGGACTGAAAGCCCTGAACATACTGCACCTGAAGTCTACACTACTATTACACTTCTACCCAGATGAGCCCCATTGTTTACCAATTTGACAATGATGTCTGATATTTGCAATCTAAAACAAGCTGCTACATACACACTCAAGCGTATGAAAACATGCTCATTTTCTGCTGAGAAATAGCTGGGTTTTTTAAATCTTTATCTGCCAAATCCAACATCTGAGTAATTTTTTTTCTAATAAATCTTTATTGTTCATTTTATTACAGTTGCATCTCTTTTTTTCCCCCATGTCTCCCCTCCTCCCAGTTCCCACCCCATCCACTGCCCTTATCCCCACCCCCCACCGCACTGTCCTCATCCATAGGTGTACAATTTTTGTCCAGTCTCTTCACCCACCCCCAGCCCCTATCTCCCTGTGCATTGTCATTCCACTACCTTTCTATCCCCCTGATTCTATTCTATTCACCAATTTATTCCGTTCACCAGACTTTTTTTTTTATTCACTTGATTTTTAGGTTCACTTTTTGATAGATATGTATTTGTTGTTCTTTACTTTTTCTTCTTCCTCTTCTCAAAGAATACCTTTCAGCATTTCATGTAATACTGGTTGGATGGTGATGAACTCTTTTAGCTTATTCTTGTCTGTGAAGCTCTTTGTCTGACCTTCAATTCTGAATGATAGCCTTGCTGGGTAAAGTAATCTTGGTTGCAGGTTCTTGTTATTCATCGTTTTGAATATTTCTTGCCATTCCCTTCTGGCCTGCAATGTTTCTGTTGAGAAATCAGCTTGACAGTCGTATGGGTGCCCCTTTGTAGGTAACTGATTGCTTTTCTCTTGCTACTTTTAAGATTTTCTCCTTGTCTTTTGCCTTTGGCATTTTAATTATGATGTGTCTTGGTGTGGTCCTCCTTGGGTTCCTTTTGTTTGGGGTCCTCTGTGCTTCCTGGACTTGCAAGTCCATTTCTTTCACCATATAGGGGAGGTTTTCTGTCATTATTTCTTCAAATATGTTTTCTATATCTTGCTCTCTCTCTTCTTCTGGAACCCCTGTAATTCTGATGTTGGTATGCTTGAAGTTGTCCCAGAGACTACTTACACTATCTTCATATTTTTGGATTCTTTTTTTCTTTTGGCTTTTCTGGCTGGGTGGGTTTTGCTTCTTCATATTTCTTGTCTTTGACTTGATTCTTGCAATCTTCTCGTCTGCTGTTGGATCTCTGTATATTATTCTTTATTTTAGTCAGTGTATGCTTAATTTCTAGCTGGTCCTTTTTCATATGCTCAAGGGTCTCACTAAATTTATCAGCAGATTCTAGAATATTCTTGAAAAGTCTTATAACCATGGTTTTGAACTCTATATCCAGTCATTTGCTTTCCTCCATTTCTGTCATTTGTGACCTGTTTCGTTGTCTCCGCATTTTGGCTGGTTCCCTCCATTGACAGAGTGACTTTAATCAGCTGTGTCTGTGGTGGGAGAATTTCTATGCTGGAGACACCCTTATGGGACAAGACTTGCTTCAGTGGGGCTTTGGTGCCTACTAAGTCTGCCTCCTGAGTGTGTCCCTTATCCGAGTACACTGGCTCTTGTGTCTCTAAGGAGTTGCTGTCTTAGCTTCTGCCTAGGGCTTCCCAGCCTTTTATATGCAAAAGCCTCTGTGCGCAGTTTGGGTGGGGCGGGGTCTTGAGGAGTCTACAAGGTGGAGGAACCAGCTATGGCCACTTCCCAGCCCTGCCCTAAGTGGCACCGGGTCTCAAGCTGCTCTGGAGTTTCTCCCGGCACCCAGACGGTGCTAGATAGTCCAGCTCCTCTCCGTAAGTTTTGAGTCCCCAGAAGCTCGCCTGGAACTGGAGTTAAGAGCCGTTGGGAGCTTTTATTTCCCTCCGGTACAAAATGCTACCAGTCCCTTCCATGAGCCGTTTGTGCGGGCCACCAGCCGTTTGCGCGAGCCACCAGCCGCGAGCCCCTTCGCGGGTGCCTCCGTACCTCTGCACTTTATTTCCACACCTCCTCTGAGTCTGTCTCCTTCTAGTTGTAGAATTTCCACTCAGCCAGCTTTCCTGTGGGTCTGTGTGTTGTCTGTTTTTTCTTTTTGTTGTGATTTTATAATTGTTGTGTCTAGCAGCAATTCCTGTGTTCACTTATGCCGCCATCTTGGTTTCTCCCATCTGAGTTGGTCTCCATTGATTCTTTTTTTTCCTTGAGTATGGAATCACATTATCCTACTTCTTTTTATGTCTAGAAACTAGAGGCCCAGTGCACAAACTCATGCATAGGTGGAATCCGGTCGGCCGTCCTTGATCAGGGCCAATCTGGCCGAGGGGGTGGGGGGGGGACATCTGGGGGGAAGGGCTGCAGGCAGCTGGCTGGCTGGCCCCATCCTTGGTCGAACTCCTGGTTGAACTCCTGGTCGAACCACTGTCCAGAGGACAATTTGCATATTAGCCTTTTATTATATAGGATTTTGGATTTTATATGGATACTGTAAAAATACATTGCAGCCCTAACTGGTTTGGCTCAGTGGATGGAGTGTCAGCCTGCAGACTAAAGGGTTCCAGGTTCGATTCCAGTCAAGGGCATGTACCTTGGTTGCGGGCACATCCCCAGTAGGGGATGTGCAGGAGGCAGATGATCAATGTTTCTCTCTCATCAATGTTTCTAAATCTCTATCCCTCTCCCTTCCTCTCTGTAAATATTAATAAAATATATTTTTAAAAAATACATTGTAGAGGTTCTTGATTCTGATATATCTCTGAAAAGTATTGATTTTATTTTTAATTTGGCTAAAGTCAAAGTGTCTAAACTCAACCTCTTGTGCAGTAGACAACAGTTAAAGTCTCTGTCCAATACTTCTCACTTCACTTGGGCTGGCTAAAGTGAGATTTTAACTACAGGTAAAAGATTAAGAAGAATCAGCATATGGATAGTAGATGAAGCCACTGAAGTAAATGGATCATTCAAATATAAAGGTAGAGAAAGGAGGCTATACTAATTTGTTATGCTTGCCATAACAAAGTACCACAGACTGGACAGTTTAAACACCAGAAATAAGTTTTCTCTTGTCCCACATAGCTCAGTGGTTCAGTGTCAACCTGTGAACTAGGAGGTTATAGTTGGATTCCTGGTTAGGGCACATGCCTGGGTTGTGGGCTGAAACACCAATGTGGTGTGTGCAGGAAGCAGATGATTGATGGTTCTCTCTCATCATTGGTGTTTCTATCTATCTCTCACTCCCTTCCTCTCTGAAATCAATAAAAATATATTTTTAAAAAAAGAAATGTTTTCTCACAATTCTGGAGGCTAGGAGTCCAAGATCTAGGTGTTGGTAGAGTATGTTTATTCTGTGGCCTCTCTCCCTGGCTTGTAGATGACTGTTTTCTTCCTATGCCTTCCCTCTGTATCCATTTGTGTCCAAATATCCTTTTCTTATAAGGATAGCAGTCACATTAGGTTAGGACCCAGCCCAATAACCCCATTTTAACCTTTTAAGTGCCTTTTAAAAGGCCCTATCTGCAAATATACTGGGGGCTAGGACTTCAACATATTTATTTGGGAAGGGACACAATTTAGCCCGTAACAGAGAACATTAACAAAGGCCAAAGAAACTACAACATTTGAAGTTCAGGAAGTATAAGAGAAGGCAGCAAAAGAAAGTAGAAAAATTTGCCATAAAAGTAGGAAGGTAATCAAGAGAGTGTCTGTCCTAAAGGCCAAAAGAAGAAAGTTCCCAGGAGGGCATGGTCCACAATGTCAAATGCTGCTATGCAGTTAAACTTGTAGGACTAAATGGTACCCATTGGGTTTAGTGAAAGACAAATCATTGGTAACTTTGGTGAGAATACCATGCATTGGCATAGTGGAGTGAAAGTACGATTGAAACATAGTGAGTAGTAAATAAAGAGAAGAAAAGAGAGGCATCTAATTATTCTGGGATTGGAAACTGAGAGGAGAGAATAGGAAAGATGTCAAACTTCATTGTGCCACTTACATAAGCCCCCACTTCAATCATCTTTTATTTATGTATTATATATGTGTGTGTGTGTGTGTGTGTGTTTTATTTTATTTTACAGAGAGGAAGGGAGAGGGATAGAGAGTTAGAAACATCGATCAGCTGCCTCCTGCACACCACATGCTGGGGATGTGCCGCAACTAAGGTACACACCCTTGACCACAATCGAACCCGGGACCCTTCAGTCCCCAGGCCGACGCTCTATCCACTGAGCCAAACCGGTCAGGGCCTTTTATTCATTTTTAACATGTTAAGCACCCAGCCTGTTTTGTCTTCCGGATGGAAAGTATAGTGTCAGTCACCGGTGACTGACAGGGCGCTTAATGTGTTAAATATATTTATTGATTTCAGAGTGGAAGAGAGAGATAAAAGTATCAACAGATTCAATGCAATCACAATCAAAATCTTAAGCTAATTTTAAAATTTATATGCAAATGAAAAAATTCTAGAATAGTTAAGATAATCTTTTCTTTTAATATGTATTTTTATTGATTTCAGATAGGAAGGAAGAGGGAGAGAGAAAAAAAAAAATCAATGATGAGAGAGAATCATTGATCAGCTGTCTCCTGCACACCCTGCACTGGGGATTGAGCCCACAGCCTGGGCTTATGCCCTGACTGGGAATCAAACCATGACCTCCTGGTTCATAGGTGGATGCTCAAACACTGGCCAGGCTGGAATAATTCAGATAATCTTGAAGGGAAAAAATGCAAAACAAAGTTAAAAGAGTTTCAAAAATTACTTTAAAGCAACAGAAACATATCAGTTCCCACCTGCTTGTTTCCCTTATGTGTAACTGAGACCTACCTGTGTATCTGTTTCCCACAATAAGACTTTTTTTTTTTTGCAGTGAGAGGATGGCATATAAATAACCTAAATTAAGGAAAAGCCTTCCCAAAGACACAAAATGACTAAATACACTTTAATACATTTGGTAATTCTGTGTACAGTATAGAACATAACCAAAGCACCAAGTTCTTGTTTTAAAAAAAATTTTTTTTATTGATTTCAGAAAGGAAGAGAGAGGGATAGAAATATCAATGATGAGAAAGAATCATTGAGCAGCTACCTACTGCATGCCTCCTCCTGGGGATTAAGCCCAAGCATGTGCCCTGACCAGGAATTGAAATATAACTTCCTGGTTAATAGATTGATGCTCAACCATTGAACCACACTAGTTGAGCAGCACTAAGTTACCGCCATACCATAGAGTGATTTTCAATTGTTTATCTTAATCCACTACTTCCTGTTGTAGGCAGTGGGAATGGCATCAGGTATCTGACTTGGATTCTGGATAGGAAAGAATTCAGAGCCAAGACTCAATTGTAAGAGAACATTTGTTTGGTAAATCATAGAGGTAGAAGTAATTTTTAGAAGAAATGGGATTAGGAAACAAAATATAGAGGTAAAGGAAGAGCCCTTGGAGTTTGAGAGTGAGGAAGCTAATGATAATGTGCCTGTGGCAGGGACGGTGCTGGGGAGGGAGAAGGAAAGGCTCAGGCATGCTCCCAGGAGGGAGAGTGCACTGGGTCCTTAAGGTTTTAAGGGTGGAGATTTTGGGGGACATCCCAGGAGAAGATCTCAATAGACTATTCAGCAATTTTCCCTTATGTCCTTTCAGGGTTGTGGTCTCCACTGATTGATTGGTCAGCACCAGGGCAGGGGGTCATTATTCAATGGGTGCCTGAGGGCAGCCATGGAGTTGCTGGTCTGGTTTTGTTGTCTTTTCTGGGCCTAGGGCTGAAATACAACTGAGGCCTAAAGGTTATCTCTAGGGAGGAAAGGCCAGAGGGTCCAAAACTCATGATCATCTATATGCTAGGGGAGGAAAAGTCACCCTGGGGTCGAGGTCCCATCCTATAATTGTCCTTTGCACTTGGGGCTTTCCTGTACCAGCCCATAGTCCTTGCTCTGCTCATGTCTGTCTAACTACCTACCACACTTCCCAAAGTGTTTTAATTGGTAATGATATTTTATGAAAAGGAAGGAAGAATGAAAGAAAAGGGGAAGGAGAAAGGGAGGGAGAGAAGGAGAAATTTCTTAACCAAGTAAGATTGGGGATTGCTGAGTTCAACAAACTTTGATTTTCATTGTAGCTGGATTTCTCAGAACCTTTAAACATGCTAATATGGCCCCTAAGTCTCCAAGATGGCAGAGAGTAGACTTTTGTGTTTGAAACCTTTCTAAAAATAATCAGTGTTCAGTGGAATAACATACTTTGATAAACGTTATCTCCTGCCAACAGGGAAATGCTGCAAATATAAATTTATTCTTTTTCTGACTCAAGAGGGAAGAAGTAATCTTTAAGCTTATTAAGGTGAAACTCGTAGTTTAAGTGATATGAAGTATCTATGTTTTAAGCAATAAAACAAAATTAAAAAAAAAAAAGAACAGGATTAGAAGCAGGGAGATATGCTCTTTTCTAAGTAACTGTGTGACCCTAGAAAACTATCACTTTAATCCTTTCTAACCCTATTTCTTTCCTACAGCTGCAAAAGCAAAAATCCCCTGGTCACAGAGTTCTTTGTGGTGGCAGAATTTAAATGCATTTGAATAACACAGAATTAAAGAGAATACAAATGTTTAGAATGGAAATCCCCAGACTATCCAGTTAGAAATTCCCTCCAATTGTCCTGATTCTTGCTCTTTGATGCTGACCACAGTTTGAGGTTGGGCTTCCTTCTAGTGACCCCGCAGGCCGAGCAAGGTCAAAGGTGCACATCGCTGTAGCAAAGCCAGCAAGGAGGGGGCAAATCAGGAAAGGCAATGAAAAAGGATCCACTTTGTAGACCTTCCCACCCACAACAGTGCTCATTCAAATGTCCCCTTGTCAACCATGCCTGTGGGGAAAAAGAAGCAGGGAGGGATCTTTAAGAACCTAAGTTATATACAGCATTATTGGAAGCAGTCCAGTGCCCATCAGTAGATGAATAAAAATTTACACAATGGAATACTATTCGGACATAAAAAAAGAAAGAAATCTTACCTTTTGAGACAGTATTATGCTAAGTGGAATAAGCCCATCAGAGAAAGACAAGTACTATATTATTTCACTTATATATGGAATCTAATAAACAAAACAAACAAAGTAGAAGCATGGTGATTTCCAGAGGGAAAGAGGGTTGAGGGGAGCTAGAAAAGGGTAAAGGAGAGATAAATGGTGATGGAAGGAGCCTTGACTTGGAGTGGTGAACACACAATACAATATACAAATGATGTATTATAGAACTGCACACCTGAAACCTGTATAATTTTATTAACCAATGTCACCCCAATAAATTAAATAAAAAATTTAAAAATAATGAATTAAAAACTAGTTATAAAAATTGGGAATAATCCAGACAATTAGCTCTAAAAAAAAAAAAAAAAAGGCTGAAAAGTCGATGAGAGCGACTGCCCTCAAATATCTTCCACTATATGTATATTTTCTTCATTTCTTGTTAATAGTGACTTCTACTAATTAAAGAATCATTTAGTGTACGTTGATTTTTTTTTTAATTGGAAACATCTCTAGGAAGTTTAAAGAGCTATTAAACATACATCTGGGGTACGAATTTGCTCAAATTTTAGTGTTTGAAATTACTTCCAATCGGAATAGGCCTGTGATTGTCAGTGTGGAGAAGGTAAGAGGGAGTGTTGCTATAGTTGGGGAAGGCACGGTGGGGAACGGTGCAGAGAAGGAACTCACAGTGACAGAGAAGTACAAAGAAGAAAGTGTGAAAAGGAAGACATCAATGACACATGATCCTGTTTCTAATGGCTCCTAACGCCTATCCTTCCATTTCTTCCTTCTCCCTTCTTCATTTTATGCTCTCCTGCTCAGTGGAACCAGGAAAGTTGGGACTACAGTTAGGCTACATCATGGGCAAACTTGGTTTTCAGAAGCTAGTCTAACAAGCTAAAAATCACCTTTCATTGTGATGGCCAAATGTATTCCAAATTCCAAAGATCTCCTTACAAGAGAAATCTTCTGGGATGTAACTTGCTCATGAGCTGGGGGTTTCAAATACTATCCAGTCAATAAACACTTACTGGGTGCCTACAATGTGTAGGCATTGCTAGCTGCTAAAGATACAAGGGAGACTGAGACCTCACCTCTGCTTTTTTATCATAAAGCTTAAAAATCATATTTGCATGTCAAAAGTCACTCAGAAGTAGATCCAAGGGAAATAAGATTGAAGTCAGAAAACCAAGTAGGAGACAGCTGCAGAAATGCAAGGAAGTACTTGTTCCTTAATCCTTACTGAACATTTCTAAGTAGGAAGGATATGTCCTAGCTGACTTGGCTCATTGGGTCAAGTGATGGCCCATGGATTAAAGGGTACTGGGCTTGATTCAGGTTGCAGGCTCAATCTCCACTCTGGTCAGAGTGTGTGTAGGAGGCAACCAATTGTTGTGTCTCTCTCCAATCAATGTTCCTTTCTCTCTGTCTCTCCCCCTCCCTTCTACTCTCTTTAAAAATCAATAGAAAAATATCCTTGGGTGAGGATTAACAACAACAAAAGTATATTAATAAGACTGTAGTCTTTTGTATTTTGTCAAAAACTTTTATTTTGATTGGTAGAATGAGGGACATTCTTTGCCTCTAGGTTGGTAGTAAATAATTGGTTTGGTTTTAATATTCTCTACTGACACCTGTTAGTCTTTGGTTAAGGACTGGTCCCTCTACAGTGGGAGTGGCCGAAGAAAGCTTTCAGGCAGATCATAAAGGTGGTGGCAGATAGATATTCTGTCACCCAGCTAGCATAGAGTGTAGACCTATGAGAAGGTCACAGTTCGATCCCAGTCAGGGCACATGCCTGGGTAACAGGCTCGATTCTCAGTGTGGGGTGTGCAGGTGGCAGCCAATCTGTGATTCTCTCACATCATTGATGTTTCTATTTCTCTCTCCCTCTCCCTTCCTCTCTGAAATCAATACAAATATATTGATTTTTTAAAAGATGGATATTCTGTCTTGCACTAAAGTGATAAGGGTAAGATGGTATGATTACAGCATACAGATTTGCTATCCCTCACTGGGGCAGGCAGTGACTTCTAAATTACCCTACAGGTTACAGGAAGAACATGGAGTCAGGGAAATTGTCTTAGGTCCATCCACTGTGACACTTCTCTCAGCCATTTCGAACCATCAATCTGGGTATTCCACATACTCTGGTGACCCAGTTTGAGACACATGGCTCCAATCAAGCAAATAATGAACACTGGTTGAAAAAGTAGACATACAACTTATTTATGGAACAAGCATGTGTTCATGTTCTCCATGATGCCTGCCTTGGTTTCAGTTGTAATTGTTCTTCCCACTAGTGCGTGTCCTTCCATGCTTTTAGTGTATGGAGAAGTCAGGAAACTTCTGGGTATGAACTGGTTCTGCCAGTTAGGTGTATTCCTGAGAGATTTAGAAAGTGGAAAGAAGGCATTTCCACTTTGCCATCTTCCCATGGAATTCCAGGTAAACAGTGGGCTCTGGTGAAGGGGAGTGCTGGCAGGGGCCCGATTCCATGCTCCCCTGCTGCATGGGTGGTGGCGGTGACAGCAGTAATAGGCTGGCAAGTCAACAAACCTCCAGATCTCAGCTGTGGTGAAATGACCTTGAGACCAAAAACTCAGTTGCTTCCCGTCCTTAAACCCTCCCAGTGATTTTGTAAATACCTCATTCTTTGACCTAAATCCCTTTCTGCTTTATAATTGGTACCTTCTGAGGGAGAAGACCTCCATTCCTCTCTCCTCAGCATTCCTTGGCTTGTAGTTGTATCACTCTAATCCTCCATCTTCCCATGGTATTCTCCCTGGGTCTCTGTGTAGGCATGACAGTTTTCTTATCAGGACACCAGTCATTTTGGGTTAGGGGCCCACCCTACTACAATGTGACCTCATCTTAATGTTTTCTTCAATGACTGCATTTCCAAATAAGGTCATCATGCCCACCAGACAACAGTGTTAGGTCTAGTGTACCAACTGCATTGTCTAGCAAAGTTAGTGCCACTGAGAAAAAAAAGTCCTTATCCTTTCAAGACAACTTTTCTGGGTCTGTGGCAGCCTCATGTTTGAGTCCTGAGTCTTGTCCCCCAACCCCCAGCTCCCTGTTAGAGGTCCATTGCCAGTCTTTCTCAAACCTAGCATTCCAGGCCAAAAGTGATTCTTCCACACATCCCACTGCAGCTCAGTGCCTCCTTCTAAATCGCTCCTAAAGGAATACCTTTAAATACCTTCTTCTAAATCACTCCAACAATAAGGAATACCTAAAGCCAAAAGCAATGTCCCCTCACAATCTCACATGCCTGGGTTATTCCTTTTAACAACATAGAGTGTGTTCCTCCATTATTTTCTCTCTGGGGACTCTTAAGCATGCTCTTTTACCTAAATCATTGACCATATTTTGTAGGCTAGAGAGTCCACTGCAGTTGCCAAAGTGGCGTCACACCCTCTGCAGAGCCTTAAGCAGGTTGTGATTATGTTGGGCCAGGCTGGAGATCTCAAGGTATGACCAGCTAGCAGCCACAGCTAGAGTGGGTTGTGGGATAAGCAAGGCTGTGCTGCTGGGATTGCCCAAGTGGCAAAGTCAGCAGTGCTTACTGGTTCTGGGGCTAGGATCTAGTCCGAACTCTGCCCTGTCCTGGCTGCGCTACCTGGGCCAAGTTGCTCTGTCTTTCAACTTCCTTACCTGGTGAGTTGGAATAAGTGGGAGCCAGTTGGGAAAATGCCTATGGAGCCACTCTGTAATGTAACAGAGAACATTGTATTGGTCAGCAGTCTGCTCAAGGAGCATTCTGAATGTTGTTTAAAGAATAGTTTGATAAGCTTCTGGGTATTTAAAGGGACAGAAGAACATTTCTGTATTACATACTTGCTGCCTTGGCCTGTGTAGCATCCATTTCCCTATATCTTGGCACCAGAAGCCATAGTTTCCTTGGGAGACCACTTCCCCCACTTCCACTGCAGGTGGTTTGGGAGTTGAACTCCCATATGGTTTGATTCCACCAGGCTCTAGGAATGGCATGTGACCCAGGCATGGTCAATCAGAGCAGCCAATCCCTCTGGTTCCTGGTTGGGCAAATAACCTAAATCAATTCCATGTTTTTCAATTCTTTGGGGGATATTGTTGGGAACTGTTAGAGAAACTTTCTGGTGGGGCTGCCGGGAAGACATGATGTAAACCAAGAATTTCTGATGGTCTCTTAATACCATCAGTAGGGAAACAGCAAGAGAAAGACCAGAGATAGGGAGCAAAAGTGATGGTCTTAATGGCATTGTAGCCCCTGGATACAGCCAGGCCAAAATGAGATGCATCCTTGGACTTCTCCTTTAAATGAATCAAAACATTCCCACTTTTGCTTATGCCTATTTGTATTCAGTCACTTACACTAAAAAAGAAAATCCTGATTAATATAACTTAAAGGGGGAATGAATGGGCAACAAAAGAGGACAAAACAGGTCTACTGAGAAGACAAAAACTGGAGTGCTACCTATAGCATCCTCCATGTCTAGCATCTACCCTTCCCTCACAATTGCTCATCCTCTCAACTCTAAGTTAGTACTGAACAAATATTTAAAGAATATCATTTGAAAGGACACCAAGGTATGACCCTCTAGAGACATTCACATGTCATGATTCAGAGCTGATAGGACCATGTTCCAGTTTCTGTGACTTTGAATAAGTGTCAAAGCTCCTCTAGCCCTGAGCGGTTTGGCTCAGTGGATAGACCATCAGCCTGCGGACTAAAGGGTCCCAGGTTCGATTCCAGTCAAGGGCATGTACCTTGGTTGCGGACACATCCCCATTAGGGAGTGTGCAGGAGGCAGCTGATCAATGTCTCTCTCATCGATGTTTCTAACTTTCTATCTCTCTCCCTTCCTCTCTGTTAAAAAAAATCAATAAAATATATATTTAAAAAAAAAAAAAAAAAGCTCCTCTAAATCTAAATAGATGTGCCTGTGAGGATGAAATGAGATAATGTTCATGGAAGTGTTTTGAAATCCATAAAGCAGTCAGGGCAAATCTGAATACTTGGCACCGTGGAAGGCTGCTGCTTGGTAGAGGAAGATATCCCAAGGGAAGAAAGCAGCACTTCATCTCAAAGGGAGAAGGCTCAGTTTAGACAGCATCTTAGTAACAGCAGATTAGTGATGTCAAATGTAACTTCATCTCTTTGAATGATGATTGAAAATGATTTAATATAGTTTTCCCCCCTTCTCTCTCATAACCTACTTGCCCATGCACATAAATACAAGCAGACAGTCAAGGTGTGTGCCAAAAAGTTCAAACCTTCCAGACCAGCGGTCGCCAACCGGTGGTCTGCAGACCACTGGTGGTCCATGAGGTCCGAAAGGTTGGCCATCACTGTTCCAGACCATTCCAGAATAATCACATTACCAAAGCAGGTAACCTACAGATGACTACTATTGGGGGAAAAATAATTATACAACAGTCACTCCAACCTTTCCAAGAAAACATGGGGTCCTCTTTTAAAACATCTAACATTTTCACAGACCTGTCTTCTACAAGATAGAATATGTAAGTACATAATGGGAAGAGTACAAATTCAGCAATGCTTCAAAATGAATTCATGGATTACTCCTAACAGCAATAGTTCTTAATATTGGGAAATAGTCACAAAGGAATGTACAAGTCGTATTACGTGTGCAGTCCTCTGGTGCACATGATTTTCTTAACAAACAGATAAGACAAGTAGAACAGCCCCCGAGGGACTAGAGCAGCTGACCCGCTGCTACTCTGGGAGGGAGGGCAGCCCCCTTGTTTTGCCACAGCTATTTCCTCGGTGTTGTCAACAAAGGCTCTTTTCCCTCCAAGGTTAAATTGCTTGACACTTCTTTTTGCTCTCTTCTTCCTTTTAGGTAGAGAGTTCAAGTTCTCTTCATTATTTCCTATCCGGGATCACAAATTCAGGTCTCTGAACCTTTGCAGCTATTTCACTCCCAAAAGACAAAGCTCAAGTAAGCAAATAGCACTTAGTCAGACTGTCAAGAACTGCAAAAGTTTATCCCTAGTGTACAGCAGCGATTTTCAACCTTTTTCATCCCATGACACACATACACCAATTACTAAAAGTCTGTGGCACACCAAAAAATATATCTTTTGCTGATCTGGAAAAAAACGGTCTAATATTGATTTATTCACACCAGATTGCTATTGTGTTGTCTGTTACCATTTTTTTATTTGACAAATTAAGAGAAAAGAGGTCAGTGCCACAGTCTAAACAGTCAGGTATTACATGTTTTAACAATTCTTATGGCACACCAGCTGAAAATCGCTGTCAGGATCTAAGTTTAAAAAGCACCCACGATAAGTTCTGGAAAGTCCATAAGCAGAGGAGTGGGGGTGGCCAGGGCTTGTTAAAAACCCATTTAAAAAGCCCATCCCAGGGCCACTGCCTCATGGACCCTGTCTCTACATCTTGGTGGTAACTGCTAGCAGGTGGTGCCTCGGTCAGAGTTCTCTGAAAATCCAAGTGTTTTGGGACTCGGGCTTGGCCTAAGAAATATGGCCAACC
Source organism: Murina feae (assembly GCA_004026665.1). Classification (NCBI taxonomy): domain Eukaryota; kingdom Metazoa; phylum Chordata; class Mammalia; order Chiroptera; family Vespertilionidae; genus Murina; species Murina feae. The sequence goes on along the minus strand of PVJC01011048.1, from coordinate 10,286 downwards.
ACTTCTCCATGGTCCCCCTCTCCAGGAGGTTCTCCGTGACCCATTACCAGACGATAATGGGTAATCTTCCACAATGCTCTGGCACTTTCCTGGGACCCTACCAATCAACAGAACTTCTGCACACACCTTCCGACTCCTTGCTAAGAGCTCAAGCAGGCTCTCCTGCCACGTGAAGGATCTGAGCCCAAAAGAAAAGAACAATGTGACTCTCAAGAAACAGAAGAGGTTATAATTATCACATGATGGGGAAAAAGTAAAGTTCCACCCTATTCACATACCTGACCTCTCTGATTCCTAGAAGCCCAGAAGATGGTAAAGGGCTCGATGGGGCTGGTGGCCACTGACTTGAAGCTCATGTGTATGTTTAGTCAATGCTATAGGCTGGGGTAAGGATTGGGTATGAGGCCTGGATTTTCCACCAGGTTCCCTACAACCGCTCAGCTTCTCAAAAATCCTACATAATCAAGAATGGAACAGTTTGCCTTTTCCTTGACAAGCCTATTACACCAGGAATCCCTAAAGCATGATCTGCAGAATAAGAGTGCTACATGCAATACCTTTTCTTGGAGGCGGGTGGGGTAGGGTAGGGGAAGCAGGGTATGGAGAGTCCCATGGTCAAGTCAGCTTAAAAACAGTGGGTTAACCAACAATATCTTCAGCTGTCGTACTTCTCAGAACTATGCTAGTGTACAGAGTGGCTCTCCACTTTTGGGCTGCAGACTGCAATTTCGTCTACACCTCTGTTGCGCCCTTCACAAGGAAAGCATCCCATGATGTTAGTGCACCATGGAACATGCCTGGGAAGTGCTACAGTGGCCCGAACGGGCTCTAAATTGGAGGTGAGCACAGTGGTCTGACTCCTAATCCTGCTGCTGGCCCTGAAAGAGGGCTAAGGTGCAGGAGTTTAAGGCACTTATCCAGCACTATAGGCCTCCCCATCAAGATCTCCTCATCTGTGGTACCTCCTTCCCCGGGCCCCTCCACATCACAAGTAAGAAACTTGTGTGTGTGTGTTTTGTTTTCTTTCTTTGAGGGAAAATGCAGGAGTGGGACAAAGGGGATGCCTAAACTTTATTTACCCTGGAGTGGATAGAAAGTCACAAGAGTTGTACTTGAAATTCTTAATATAACTAAGCATACATGCATGCACCCAAAAACAGGTATGTGTGTGTGTATATATATATACTACATGAAACTATAAAACCAAAATAGTGCAAATTACTGGAAAGTAAGAGAAACATCGCACTCCCATCCTAATACCCTGTCATCACTTATACTAGTATATGTCTTCACAGTTCTTCCATAGGCAGCTCTTTATGTTGTTTTTTAATTCTTGTATCCCAGGAAATAGAAAAAAGCTCCAATCTCCGTCCCCTACTCCTGACTCTGCCATTCCAGACACTACGGAGGCTCCTCTCCTTCAGACCGGCCCCTACTCTTCCTCCTGGCCCACAACCCACACACTGCTCCACCAGCACTGGTCACTGCCACTTCTCCCCATGTTAGCATCCTGGATGTGCTCCCACTTTTGCTCAAGAATACCACTAAAATGATGAACTTTTGCCCCGTGTCCATATCAACCTTGGCCTTCTGGATGCAAAGATCTTGCTTTTGTCAGGCATCATTTGTTGAACTGAGTTCATCCTAGCCTGCCCAATTCTATACCATAATGCTGGAAGATTTTGGATGGTAAAAGATGGTGGTGGGCAGGCAGTATTGTGGGACATCCTTACAAGAATATTCAGGGAATTAATTAATACAACCTATCATGGACAACTGTTGCTTCTGCCTTTCCGGTGACTGCTCTCCTCTTTGTAGAAAGTATTCAGCTTTTGCTTTTGGAACTGCCTCTTAATCTACACAATTTGGGCAAGGCTGACCAACCACTCCAGGGCTGAGAACAGAACCCACGATCTGGTCAATGAAAGCATGCTAGAGTCAGCAGAGGGAGACACAATTCTGGGAATGATAATGTTTTAAGTATTGGGTAACGGAAATCTTCCCAGTAAGGTTGCTGGGAGAACAGAGTATTAGAGAATGCCTGCTGGAGAGGGAAGAGAAACTGAGGAAAGGAGAGCTGAAAGGTGGAGGAGTTTTCTGATGATAATGCAGGTCTTTACATTGTACTGGTAGACTGTGTTACAGTCTGATGATACTGCAGTTCCTTGTTTTGGTTTGGTACACACAGTAGCTCTGGGATCTGACAGCCCTGAAATAGTCCTGCCTTTTCACTTCCCCCTGGCTGGATGGTTCCTGTTGGAACATGTGAACTGCGTGGAGATGCCTGCAGGCCCTCTTTTTACCTCAGTAACATTTGGTATGGGCAGTTGATCCCCAACACGCATGCAAGTGCTATATCTTGTCTCTGGTCTTTTCCTTTTAATGTATTGTTATTATTACTATTATTATTTTTTATTTTAGGGAGAGAGAGGAAAGGAGAAAGAGAAAGAAACATCAATTTGTTGTTCTACTTATTTATGTATTCACTGGCTGATTCTCGTATGTGCCCTGGTCAGGGATTGAACCTGTAACCTTGGGGTATCGGGATGGACTCTAACCAGCTAAGCTACCCAGCAAGGGCTTGTCTTTAGTCTAGCTGAGTATATACAAGTCCAGATGTAAAAATAAACCCTCTAACTAATGCTGACATTAACCTGTTAGGAGACTGCTTTGAATCCCCACCAGGGACTGAACAGCTAAAAAGAATCCTAAGCATTTAATACATAACCATTGTTAATCAATTCTCTCAACACCAGGATGGGCAACAGGTATTTCCCAGCTTGCAGATGAGGAGATTCATCTCTGGGGGAGGACCTGTGCAGTGCCACACACCTACTGACACAGCTAGGATTCCAACATAGGTCTCATTCCTGAACCTTTGCTACTTCCATGGTGCGCTACTAAAACTCAAGAAACCAAAAGCTTTCCTCATAAATGACTGAATTAATCTTTTAAAAAAATAAAGCTTTCAGAAACAGCTTTAAAATCATAGCCACGCCAAACCTAAAAAGATGAACCCAGCCCATACTATCCTAGGTTAACAGGAAAGAGAACTACGAAACAACTGTGTGGTGAGAGCTAGACAGGGGAGGCACCCAGGGGTGATGAGAACGCGGTGGGGGCCACTTCAGCAACTGCCGGAGCTTTGAAACTGACAAGGTGGCTCAGTGAGGGGAGCACTACACAGCTTTACTCTCAAGGCCTCTTATGGCAGGATTATTAAACCAAACATGTTAAAATGCAGCCAAAGTTCTGCATGTCCCAAAGTTCTTAAGTGCTTTTTATGACTTTGCCTTTTAAATTGCTTGACCAGCAACTCACTTAATAGATGATTAACTATGATTCCTTGGCAATCATGGGGGCTTGGAAATGCTTATGAAGAAAAATAAAAAGTCTCACCTATATTGTTTTCAATATTCTAACAAGGTGGGAATTGTTTCATTTTGAGAATATCTTACTATTTTTACTCTTTTCTTTGCATAATTTGGAGTCAGTTGTTTTCCCTATGTTTATTTATTTTTTTTGAACACATTTCCATTGGTTTTTCAAAAGTTTACAGATCTTAGGCACGATGCCTTTAATTGCCTAACAGATAAAATAGCAAGGTCGAAACTATGCAGGAAGGTCCAGAAACCAAGTGCACTCAGCACTTAAAATAGCCCGAGGTCAGTTGTCCTGACCTGATACTAGATCTCTACATGTAGCAAGCCAGGCACCATTTCAAAATATAAGATCCCCACGAATATCTTTCCTTAAAGACAAGAAAGGGCTTCCGAATGCCTGACCACTCCCAAATGCAGCAGGAAGAGGCAGCTGTCTCTACCATTTTCCTTCCTTGGGAACACCCTCTATTCCTAAAACAGAGACAAGTTGCCAAACAGCCTCCAGAGACCCCAGCAGCAGTCCCACTCTCACAGCTGTGGTGACAGAGTAGTCACAGAGTGGACACGTGAAGTTGTCATGTGTATTATTGTTAGGCTGGTTCATTTTCCTTCTTTAAGTTGGCCTCTGATTTCTAGAAAGTCACCTGCTTACATCCATTTGAATATACAGTTCCCAAATCATAGCAGAAAGTGTTAAAATCAATCTGAATGTTTTTGGATGCAAAGATCTTTAGGTGGTTAGGAATGGGGAGGAAACACAGAAATAACAAGTGCCTAGAGAACTTAGAGAAAACATCTCAATGTTTAAAAAGGTTATACAATGCAGCTAACCTTCCTGCCACCCCAAGTAAACCTGTAAGAATAGGGGAGGGGCAGAAGAGGCAATAAGGCATCTTCCTGATTTTTCTGAACATCACACACATCTCCCCCGATTCCACAGAGAACACCCAAGTGTGGAAAAGTGAATTACTTAAGGCTGTCACAGCTGATTAGGAGCTGAGCTGGGGCAGAAAGCAAGATGACCCTCACTTACTCCTGAGATGCCCATCACCTCCCCTGCAGGCCCCACAGAGTCTCAGCAGAACAGAGGGCACATCCAGAGCCACTAACATCAGGACCAGGAGGAGGAGTAAAGGCTTTACCCTGGCCCATCAACAGGTGCTGCCCCAAGGCCCCTGCCTCAGGCATGGGGTCAGACTCTCTCATAGGTATGAGCCAAATGTGACAAAGAATCAAAGCAGTCTCCAACCCAGGCAGCCCCTGACAAAATGAGTTTTTATTTGCTTGAAAGTAAAGGAATGATGTGGCTTGGCCTCCATCAGATGCCAAACATTGATAAATCGTCCCACTCAAATGGCTCTTAGAGGTAGCCCATCAGGAGCACAAAAGGACCTGGCTGTCTACTGGCATTCCCTTGAGCTATTCAGTCACTTCTGAACATGGGCCAGAGTTCTCTGCACATGGACACTCTAAGCCCATCTCACTACTTTTCATCTACTCTTGAGCCAGATAAGGAATAATGGAATCCCAGGCTGGGCACACAGCCATGGTACTGCTTTCCACTCATCACAGACTGGCTAAAATTGTCCGTGGGCACCTCTACAGAGTCTCCAACAAAAAAACCAGCAGGAAAACTCAATGGAAACCACATTCTAATCCTCTTACCACGACCAAGGCCCCAATAAATCCATTTCTTCACCCTGCCTTGGTCCCCTCATCTCACCCAGGTGAATCCTTCGGGCTCAGCTAAAACTGTGGTAATTTAGTTTCTTGCTGTTTCCTTTTCTCCATGTACCTTTGATTTTACCCGCTTCTTCAAGCCTCCCGTAATTCATCCCGCCTACGTCCTTCACTGCCTTTTGCACCCTCAACTCTTCCCCTCAGTCACCTCTGGCCTCTCCTGGGAGCCTCCCAACACCAATGACCTAATGGAAAGTGGCCACCTCCTGGTCTTTAGTTGTAGAGGGACTAAGAGGACAGGGTCATGCTGCAACTTAAGTTTTGGGGTTTTTTTTGGTTGGGTCTGTAATTGGTGATGTCCTTCACCACTTTTTATCAGAAAAGATAAAACAAAACCCCATGAGGCTTAGCTGCCTTATGACGGTAATTTGGATTTCCACAGAGTCTCCTGTTGCTCTTTCCCCATCAGCATGGCATGTTGCAATACCCTACCTTCCTCCACCCCTTATCAACTGTCTTGATGAATATGGCAACATAATCATGATGATGGAGGGGGGCTAGCTGGTGTTTACACAGAATATAGTTGAAAGGTATCAACAGGCGAAGCAGGGCCTGGTAAATGACAGGAAGGGAAAGGCAATGATTCTCCCATGACACCAACAAGGTTATGCTTAAAAAAAAAAAAAAAATCCTAGTCTCATTGAGGGTCTATCTCAGAGTACTCTATCTCTTGTTGAGGGAACAGATTAAGTCAAGGCAGAAAACCAAGCCCCAAATGCTGGAATCTCTCACAAACTACCCCGGGGTAGTTCACCAATCAGGAGCTAAGCTAAGAACAGGGCTGAGGCCTCAGGAGCTGATTGTCACTAAGATGTGCCAGCGACCTGCACAGGATGGCTTCTTCCCAAGAGTGGTGCTGCTCTTCTTGGGCATTTGAGAAAAAGGGCTGGGAGCAGGCTGTTTAAATATTAAATGTGTCCTCTTTTTTCACCATATCATCACCACTACTGCCAGATATTGCCCCTCCAAAACAGCTGTGCCAGATGGGGGGCTGGAAACCAACAGCCACTTCTGTGTTTACAGCAGATAGGGGCACACACTCCTTCTACTGCTTACAATGATCTGCCTGGAGTCCATTTGACACCCTAAATTGACCAACAGTACCACTGCCACAGCTTCTTTTACAGGACAAACACTCTTGTAGAGAAGTATTTAAATGTGGCCCCTTAGTTTTGTATCCAAACATTGGAAGATCTGGGCTCAAATGTCAGCAGCACTAAATAAGACGTCAGCATGTGAGGTATGCAAAATTCTGATGATGGACAGATTTCCATCTCCTGGCCAAACACTAATCTAGGTATGCTATGATCAGATGACCTGAAGATAGGAAGGCTATCCAGGGGGGACTGCGATCTGACTCATTTAAAAGGAATGTTTTTCTCAGCCCGTACAAGAGGAAGTTAGATTTAAAGCATGTGAAGGATCTGATGCACCAAGAGGGTTTGATGCACCACTGCTGGCTTGAAGACTGGGTGAACCAAATTATGAGAAAAGGGTGCCGTCTCCTTAAGCTGAGAGGCAGCCCTAACCAGCCAGAAATGAGGACCTCAAGTCCTACAACCTGAATGTTGCCAGCTGAGTGACCTGGAAGCACATTCTCAACGCTGGCTGACACCTTGACATCAGCCATGAGACCCTAACAGAGAATCCAGCCAAGCCCACCAGGACCTCCGACCTCCAGAACTGTGAGATTATAAATGTGTTATTATTTTAAGCTGCTAAGTTTGTGGTATGCAGCAACAGAAACTAATACAGCATGGAAAGCTCTCAGCAAGTAGAGCGCACAGTTCAAAATGGTCTGGCCTTCCTCAATGTTAGCCTCCATCGCCACATTCTCCCACACCCCAGTCAAAACAGCACAGATTTGCTCAGACCCCTTTCACTGAAAAAGAGAAGGTTGCCAAGAGGATTAGGGAGGCAAAGACTTTTCATACTTCTAAACTCCACCCCAGGAGGGGAATACCACTTTGAATCCTAATAGAATTAGATCTTCCCCCTTCTACCGACTCCAATGCCGTATCTGCAACCCTTAGTATTCCTATACATTTGTGCTGGGGAGGCCTTTACCTGGCCCCCTTCTCCTAACTGTGTTCACTACAAGCAATCTGGAACAAGAGCAGGTGTGCTGTAGGGGGCAGAGTCCCCAAGCATACATGTGCCTTGCCTGTGATGCAACCCACTGCGTGAATGGCATCCTCCTGGGCCCCTCCACGTCACCATGTGGGACTTGGGAAACAGGAGGAACCAACACGAACATGAAGTCATGCTGCTCACTGTGCTCTGAGTGACAGTTCTTTGACTCTGAGTGAGGACTCTCATGTATGCTGCTGGCATCCATGAAACATTAATAATCTAACTTCCTAGCTTATACGTGAGGCAAAATTCCAGACTCTGCCATTATTACACTTAGATCTTTAAGTCAGGTGACCTAATGTCTTTACATTATAAATTTCAAAGCAACAAAATATCCTTTTTGAATATTCTTGCAGAGGGAATAAATTCTATATTACAGAGTTATTATGAGAATAAGAAAATGTATAGCACAACTGAGATGGAGAAAATATCCAATAACTTTAATTGGACCCCTTCCTCCCCAACTCCCCAACCCCCAGGCACTCATCCCCACACATACAATGAACCAGACAGGAAGCAGAATTTGTATCCAAGACAGCTGAGTCCATTCAGAAGAGGAGGGATGAAATGGTCTCATACACTTTTTTTCTGAAATTTGCGTAACACTGCGTTACTCATAAAGAGTTTCCACTGTGGTTGTCTCATTCAATCCCTACACAGAAACCAAGGTGCAAAGAGGTCGGTCCTTGCAGAACGAACAGTAACAGATGCCACGGGTCTGGAAAACGGCCACACGACAGAAGCCCAGGGATGGGGGCCGAGGAAGCACCTCTGACATGGAGCTGTGCCGACGGTCTGGCAGCGTGACTGTGTCCTGAAGGCCTGTCCTTTGGCCAGGTGAGCGACAGGCCTCCTGAGGGATGGCAGTGCCACTGGAGAAATGGCTGGAAACCACATGATATAAAGATGTCTTTCATTTGCATATTCTGATTGTTTTTAAATGGAAAATGAAGAAAGGCCTTAACATCCAAGGCTATCCCTGCCGTTTGAACTTAGTCCCTCTGGGTCCTTGGCAGCTTCTGCTTTGTCTGTAGGCGTTGGGGCCTTTGATCCTGTGATAGTATCACTTGAGGGTCTTGCTAAGGTTGGAGAAGCCAATGCCAACACAGGTCATAAGCACTTTATCCCCGCCTTTGTGTTCTTCACCACACGGCTTGGTTTCAATTTTAAACATAATCTGGAAAAAGCTCTTCAAATGCCGTAAAAATTCTATCCTAAAATATAAAAAAGGGGAAGAATGAAAGAGGAATTTGATTTTTTTTAATATATTTTTTATTGATTTCAAAGAGGAAGGGAGTGAGAGAGAGAGAGGGAGATACATCAATAATAAAAGATAATCATTGATTGGCTGCTTCCTGCTCGCCCCCCAATTGGGATTGAGCCTGCAACCCGGGCATGTGCCCTGAATGGGAATCAGCTAGAATCAAACTGTGACCTCCTGGTTCATAAGCTGACGCTCAACCACTGAGTCACAGGCAGAATTTGATTTTATTTGAAGTTCCCCTTCAACTAGAACCCAAGCTTTTGATTTCAAATCAAGAGGAATGACCAAAATTAAGCAATTCTCATCAAGCTGATTAAATAATATTCCTTTATAGCCTACCAACTTCCAAAGAGGATTTGTGTGTATGTGTAGAGATGCACACAAGACAAGCAGATGGCTTAAAGAAATTATGTTAGAGGTTAGTACACAACAGGTAAGTCCTGTCCTGCACCTGTGTTACAGTGGACATAAACGTTGCGTTACTCTGAGTGGCTCCTGCAGAGAGAAACACATACTGTCACGATTCACAGAGTCATGCAGTAAAACCAGAGCAAAATGACTACTGCTGATGCCAAAACAGAGACATGTCTCTTCATTCCTCAAACTCAACAACCCCCTGCCACTCAGTTAACAAATATTTACTGAATGCCTACAACATGTCACACACTGTTCTTGTCATCTCCCTTAAGACAGAGCTATGGCTTCACCTCAAGAGTACCTTGGGAACAGCAATTCTATGGCAGGACCATTGTATGAGTATGTAGGTTTCTCCTGGGCTAGCCTGTAAGACTCACCTGGAGAACTCATAAATCATACAGCTTCCTGAAGGTGCTGATCCACTGGCAACTGATGGGGAAAGCATGTCCATGTGGAAGAGTCCAGAATCACAGGCACACGTAAAAAGTCCCCCTTCCCACCCTTTTCCAGGCCCTGTTTCTCCAGTAGAGAGGAGCCAGAAAGTTATTCACAAGTACCCCTGATGATTTTTATCAGACAAGTTTGAAAAACATTGGTTTAGTTAGGAACAGATGGTCTGTATACCTGAAATAAAGTATTCCAGAAATCTTGTGTTATGCTCCCTGCCGATCAAATCATCTAAACTCTCTACCCCAGCCAGATGGTTCTCAGCACTGAAAGTACATGGAATCACCTGAGGAGCTTTCAAAATACTGATCCTGATATGCAAGTCAATAAAATGGAATTGAGAGTCAAGAAATAACCCATTTATATTCAACTGATTTTTCAAAAAGATACCAAGATAATTCAACAGGGAAAGAATAACCTTCTCAATGAATGGTGCTGGAACAACTTCACATAGGCCCTTTCTTCACATCATACACAAAAAATAACTCAATACTGACCCAAGATCTGCACGTAAGAGCTAAAACTATGAAACTCACAGAAGAAAACAGGAGTAAATCTTCATAATCTTGGGCTAGGTGGTGGTTTCTTAGACACAACACAAAAAGCAGAATGATGAAAGAAAAAAATGAATAAACTGGACTTCATAAAAAATAAAACTTTTATATCAAGAAAGTGGGAGAAACAAGATGGCGGCATAGGGTAAACACCGTATATGCAGCTGTGAACAACTATTTCAGAAAAACCACGAAAAGAACACACGGACACCACTCGCACCCACAGGACGGCTGGCTGAGTGAAAATCCTACAACCAGAGAAGAGTCTGAGACTCAGAGGAGTGGCGGAAGCAAAGTACAGAGGTACGGAGGCGCGCGCACGGGCTCGGGGAAGGGCTGGTACCGGAG
>PVJC01011047.1:0-42360 GCA_004026665.1 Murina feae | reverse complement strand
CACACTCACCCCCACACAGCAGACGCGCCCCTGTAGCTCTTCACCTGTCTGGTTCACGCCTGGCGGTCAGCCCCTGGTGGACCTGGCCCTCAGCACTGGCTGGGAGGGAGCCTGGGCTTCTTCAGTTCACGTGGGAGCCGGCCAGGTAGCTCGGTTGGTCAGGGCGCATACAAGTAACCGCTGGTGAATGCGTAGGTGAGTGGAACAGCAAGTCCACGCATCCCGCCCTGGTTGGTGTGGCTGAGTGGATAGAGCGTCGGGCTGCAGACGGAAGGGTCCCGATTCCAGTCAAGGGCACATGCCCAGGTTACAGGCTCGACCCAGTGTGGTGCCTGGAGGAGGCAGCCGATCAATGATGTTTCTCTCCCTCTTGCTCTCGCTCTCGCTCTCCGAAGTAAAAAATAAATCTTAAAAATCAATGCACCTCCCTCTCCCTTCCTGTTAAAAAAAAATTAAGTGACTCGGAGCCCTGCCTGGAACTGTCCTGGTGGTGCGGCCGCTTCCGTGGTTACCGGCTGTCACTGAGACTGGGAAGCCCTCTGGCACGTGGTTGGAAGGCGCCTCGTTTCCCCTCCTCCCAGGCTGGGAAGGTGCCTCCCCTGGCCCCCAGCACCACACCCCGGCCCTCAGATCACAGCCAGGTTCTGAATGTCCTCCCCGTGACTTGCGCCCCGCGCCCCCTTCCCCCCGCAGGCCCGCACAGAATTCCTGCGGAAGAAAGCCAGGCATCGGGACTCGCTGCCGGAGCTCGAGGCAGCAGGTGCGGGGGCCCCGAGTTCTGGCCCCGTGGACCTGTTTCGGGAGCTGCTGGAGGAGGGGAAAGGGGTGACAGGAAGCAACAAAGAGTACGAGGAGGAAAAGCGACGGGAGAAGGTGAGCCGGCCTCGCACTCACATGAGCCTCGGAGCAGGGGGACAGGCGCTCTGCCCTCAGCTTAAGCGCCTGCGTCTGCTAAGGGAGACCCAGGACAGACTGAAGGGCTCGCAGGGAGTGGGGGTTCTGGTCGTGGCCCTCCAGGCCGAGGCTTTGAGGTGGAGGCTGGACACTCCCCCCACCTCACCCCCGGCCTGAGGCTGCGGGCACAGACCCCTCAGGTCTCCTACCCAACGTCAACTCGGGATGGGATCTGAGCTTTGTAAAATGTCTCAGATGGTCACTCGCCCGCCCTCAGGGATCCGTCCCCATCACGCCCCCCCCCCCCACTTCTCTGTCCCCCAAGGGCCTCCCTCTCCCCTTTCTGTTAGAGCCTCCCTTGGCCCGGTGCTGACCCCACCTGGGTTGGTCTCCTGTGTCTCCAGGAGTTGGCTCATGACAGGCCCTCCCAGCCATGGCTGTCCCTGTTGTCATACCCAGGGCTCACTTGACCGCCTTCCGGTTCCCTGTCCCCCGCAGGAGAAGCAGGAGAAAGCTCTGGGCATCCTGACGTACCTGGGCCAGAGTGCCGCGGAAGCCCAGACTCAGCCCCCTTGGTACCAGCTGCCCCCAGCGCGAGGGGCGCCCCCGCCCGGCCCAGGGCCAGATGTGAAGGTCAAGAACCGCCTGGACCCTCTGCTGGAAATGCAGAAACACTTGGGGAAGAAGAGAAGGCACAGCGGTGACCACGGCAGATGCAGCAGAAAGGACGAGGGGCCTGAGAAACAGCGGCCCAAAGAGTAAGGGGGGGGCCCGCGTGGGGCCCGGGTCTGGACAGGCTGGTTGGGAGTCGTGGTTCACAGTGACGCTGGGGTCCTGACAGCCCTTGGGGGGTCGGCAAGGTCAAGCCTGTTTCCACAGCTTTTCGCTTTTGCGTGAGTGACGTGGGAGGCTCCACTGCTGTGATGGCCGGTGGGACACCCGCGTTTCCAAGATTTGTTTTCACTTCTAATGTTGATATTATGAGAGAGGCTCTAACCCACGGACACGGGAGCTTTGAGAACTGCAGGGTTAGAACAGAAGCAGGCCTGTCACCGCAGACCAAGCACAGGAGGGGAAACTGAGGCCAAGAGGCCCCGTGTGTGCAGCGTCAGGCAGCTGATTAGCAGCAGACTTTCCTGATCTGAAGGGGGACCTTGTTGAGACCGGGGAGGAGGCCAGGCCCCCGGGAGGGCGGCACAGCCCCTGGCCCCTAGCGGGGGTCAGTTTCCTGGTCCCAGGAGCACATCAGGTGCAGGTGGGGCCGGTGGTGCTCCCTCTTGGGGGAAGCTGGGGCCTCTCAGCTTTCTAACCTGATTCTCCTCCCCCCAGATCCCCGTCTCTGGACCAGCTTCGAGCTGAACGCCTTCGGCGGGAAGCCACTGAGAGGGCGAGGGCAGAGGCCCTGCTGGCCCGGGTCCGAGGCGGGGCACAGCAGGAGGAGCAGCCAGAAGAGACAGATGATCGGCGGAGGCGGTACAACTCCCAGTTCAACCCCCAGCTGGCCCGACGCCCCCGCTGGCAGGACCCCCCTCTGGCTCCCTGACTCCTGAGGGGTACAGGAGAGGCTGCTGCTGCCAGCCGTCATATAAAACTATTTATTCATAAATATTTTCCAAAATGAAAATAGGTTTACCAAAAAATGTCCCTCACTGGAGAGGGGAGGAGGGGGCAGTCCTCGCCCCCAGGCCCCCAGGGTGGGGCTGAGAGGAAGAGAAAACCTCCCGGCCCCTCCTTGCTTCCTGAGGGAGGGGGCTGCCCCATAGCCTGGGGCCTCCCATCTTCCAGGGCAGAGCCCTCGGGGCAGGGGGTCGGCATGCTGGGGGGGCGGGGGAGCGGCCGCGGTCACTGGAGGTCCCGGTCCTCCAGGTAGCGGTACTCGAAGGTGAAGCCTTCCTTCTTGCGCTGGCCCCACTTCTCGTAGTCAAAGTAGATGTAGGTACCCTGGCGGGGGGAGAAGGCGGCCAGTGAGCGCCGAGAGGTGCTGGGGGGGCTGAGCCGGGCTGACAGAGGGGACTGTTCCCAGGCCCTGACCCTGTGCCATCTCACTCCACCCCGCACGTTTGCAAAGTCCTGCTTCTCAGGAGGCCAGGGCTTTGAGCCCTGCTCAGGTCCCAGGACGGTGTGTCCTAGCACTGCACCTCCACCCCGAGGCCAGCGCCCAGCTAGAGGTGGGCCAGGCTGTGCACTGGCGGCCGCTGGGCCTGGTGGGCGGGCCTCTCTGGAGGAGGGATGCCTGGAAGGAGGGTCACTTTGGACCCAACCAGGAGGGCGCAGGTCTGTAGTGGGAATGGGGCTGGTTCTGAGCAGCTGAAATGCTTCAGAGAACCTGCAAGGACCGAGGGGAGCGGGCTGAGTCCTCTGAGGACAGGACCATCGGGCACCAAGTGCAAGCACGCCCAGGACACTCCGTGGCAGGCACGCCACGTACGCTGTACGTGTGACTAACTCGGTGAATCCTCACCCCTGCATAAGGGGGCCTGTCACCCCGCTTTTACAGGGAACGGAAACGGCACAGGTTTCAGTGCCGAGCAGGGTCCCAGGCTGGAGGTGGGCCACACCCGGGTTAAGTCCCGTCAGTCCCTGGAGCTTCCCGTTGGCGTGTGCTGAGCGCTGGGCACACGCAGGCAAGGCCCTGGGCAGCGTGGCCACCGAGCCGGGCGGACAGGCACAGGCTGTGTGGGGAGGCTCCCTGAGGAAGGGGCGTTCAGCCTGGGACCTGGGTGACTAGGAGCTGCTGAGTGTGAGTGAGACCCAGACGGCTGCCACGGGGAGGGGAGGGGAGGGACTCACCTGCTCGAACTCGTCCGTGATGGTCTTGGGCTCCTCGTGCCTCTGGAACCACATCATGTACTTGGTGTGGAACCGCCACGACTGCTTCTTCAGGGCCTTGGCTGCCAGGTACTGCGCCTTAGTGCCCTGGGGGAGGGAGGGTGCAGCAGGGGATCAGGGGACTCCCAGATGGAGGGGCAAGGGGAATGGGCAGGGCATCAGGGCTGGCCCCGGGCCCCGCCACAGACCAAGGATGGGCTGGACCTCCAGCAGGAGCCGGGCAGGGCACTGACATACCAGCGCTGGCCAGAGGAAAGGAGACAGGAGGTGGGCGTGCTTCCGGAGAAGCTCGGAGAAGGAAGAGACACTAATGCGTGAGGAGCGCCCGGAGGCGGCCTAGGCTTCCCAGGCGGGATGAGGGCAGAGGCTGCCCGAGGGCCAGCGAGCAGCCCGCGGGGACAGCTCAACGGGACGGGCCCTGGGAGGGGAGGACCTAGCCCTCTGCCTCAGCCATTCTGACCCTCCGTGCTCAAGTGGGGACCAGGACGGGTTTGGTTTGGGGGGCCCAGGAATGGGGGCAGAAGGGGAGGGGTGCGGTCCTGGTGGCCGCAGTGGGGCACCCACCTCACCCCTCCAGCCCGAGGGGGGGACGGCGGCGGTGGCGGCGAAGCCGGGGGGCCCGAGGCTGCCCGGGGCCCTGCTGTACCTCCAGATAGTAGAAGATGAAGAAGAGCGTTTCGGTGGACAGGCGCTGGTAGAACTCCACGGTGTCCGAGTGCGGGGGCGGCATCTGGTGGTGGTAGGGGGGCGTCGGGCAGGGGTTCCGGGGGAGGTACTGTCTGTGGGGGACGGGTGTGTTAGCGCCAGTGCCTGCCACCCCTACTGTATCTACTGTATGGGGGGAGGGGCAGAAGGCCACCCCGCTCTCCCCTCTCCCACCGCACCCGCCCTTTGCTCACGATCAATGGAGTGTCTGTCAGCTGACCGCCCAGCTGTGCACTCCTCACCCCACCTACTGTGGGGAGCCCGCCAGGTGCCCCGCCAGCTGTCCTAGCCTCAGGACTGGGGGCCGGATGCCCACCACAGCCCCTCACCTGATCCGCTCAGAGTCTGAGGGGTGGGGCATGTGGTGCCAGGCGGCCTCTTCCATGGCCTGCTGGTAGAGCTGCTCCTTGGTGAGGGGCACAGGCCCCAGGGGGCACACCCCCAGGGACAGCGGGATGTTCACCTCTGAAAGCTGCAGAGGCGGCTGGGCCGAGGCCGGAGGAGCTGCCGTGCTGCTCAGGATGATGTCTGTGGGGAGGGCAGGGCCAGGCCCTTGGGTGAGGCTGGGTGGGCGCCCTTCCTCGCTGGGCTGCCCCCATAGCACTGGGACCCTCACCTCGCTCAGTCAAGTGCAGCGTTGGCACAGGGTCCTCGATGGCGGAGCTGAGAGCTGCCCTTTCTGCCATGGACTTCAGGGAGCTCAGGGGCTCGGGGGCCTGAGGAGGGAGCAGGTGCCTCAGGCCTGGGCGGCGGCTGGTGTGGGACTCGGAGGCCGGCACCCTCCCCTGCTCGGGAGGGCCGCACAGCCAGAGCCCTCAGTGTGAGGCGGTGTTCCCTGCGGCCCGAACTGGGGGACTGGCCGGAGAAGCACCCCCAGCAGAGCGGGACCTGTGCGGACGCTGCACACGTGCGACGCCACTTCAGCAGGTGGAGCAGCTGCTCCTCCCCGCGGCTCCCTGCGCCCGAGCCCGGACCCTCTCCAAGGCCCCACCACTCAGCCCAGCAGTCCCTCCCAGCTGAGGACCTGCTCCAGGAACACGGACACGTGACCTTCCTGCCCTTGCACCTTTGGTGGGAGTGCTCGCTCCGGGCCAAGCTCCCAGAGCCCTAGGGGTTCCCAGCCGCCCTGCCAGTGTCACCTCTGGTGACTGCCGCGTCGGGTGCAAGGGGAATAGAGGGCAACGCAGGTTTGGACCTGGACAGCGGGCATCACGCTGCCCCATGGAGCCGGGTCTAACCCGCAGTGTCCTGCCCTCAATGGGGACACCCCACCAGGTCAGGCAGCCGGCCTGCAGAGTGGACACCCCTTTCCTCTTCTCTCGGCTGAACCCCACCCAGCCTCCTAACGAGCCTGCCTAGAACTCAGCAGACACTTCTCTTCCTCCGTCAGCATTTCCTGCCACTGACCCCACCTGCCCCATCCGGGACCCCACTCAGACACGCCCCCCAAGAGGCCTTTCAGGGCGTCTCCACAGGTGAGACCACAGGCGCCAAGTGCACTCCCCACCCGGCGGGGACTCTGCCGCACGGAAGGTGGTACTGGGTGCATTCAGCAGCACAGACGCCCAGAGCAGATGTCAGCAGGCGTTTCCTCAACTTAGGTGACATCCTCGAGGGAGCAGGAGGGCCGTGAACTGGACAGTGTTTGTGTGAACCAAGTACAATGTGTCTTAGGAGGAGAAATGGAGACAGAACTGGAAGGAGAGAGGACAGTGGCACCCGGAGAGCAGGCAGCAGGCGAGTGAGCACCACCAGGCGCAGGGCAAGGCTGGGGGCCGGTCGGGGGAGCATTGGGGTGAGGGTGCGGGCGGAAGGGAAAGACCAGAGAGAAAGCAGTGACAGCATGAGGACGAGCTGGGGGTGGCGGGGGGGTGCAGCGAAGGTCTGGGCAGGGCTGGCAGGGGCAAGACACACAGGCTTCGCACCCACCTTGATCTCCGGGGCGGCGCTGAACTGCGGGGGTCCGTTGAGCAGGGCGCCAGCTGCCTTGGCATCACTGAAGCTGGGTGTCGGGGAGCTGGGAGGGTTCACAGGTAGTGGCACGAGGAGACTGGGTCCCCCAGCGTTGTTCCCTGAGCCTGGGGCTACGCCCCCAGCGCCTGCCGGGGCAGCTGCACTGGATTCCTTCCTGGAGAGGGGACAGAAGAGGGGGATCATGGGAGTGTCCCCACGGTGAGACGGACAGGAAGGGTGATGACGGAGAGAGAACAGGGAGCAGGCCAGCAGCAGCAGGGGGACCCAGAGGGATGGGCTCTCCGGGAGGAAGAGCTCCCAGGAGGCTGTGCGGCCTGTGGCACAGTCCATGGAGCAGGGTGTGAGAGTGGGTGTCCCAGCCACTAGGTGTGGTGCCTCAGGCAGACGGCCCCTTGGGAGCTCCCCGGAGAGGAAGGCTGAGGGTCTGGGTGCAGGCTGCCCGAGGTCCCACCAGGAGGGGACGCTCTCGTGGGGCGTTGTCCTGGGCATCGGGGACCCAAAGAGGGTGGCTGGAGATGATGTCGACGACTTTGGGGTCTTTCACTTTGGGAAGCAGACAGGGCCCTCCAGGGAGTCAGTCAGGTGACGGTGGGGCAGGAACAGAAAGGGGGGCTGGGGCCCGCCTGAGCTCCCCTGGGAAAGAGGAAGTGGGAGCACCCAGGCAGGTGTGGGCTGAGGACCGGCAGTGAGGAACGCTTTACGTCGCAGAGGGCAAAGCTGGGGGACCCGTGCCCCGTGTCCCAGATGGAGAGGTGGGACACGGCTCGTGGGGGGTGCCAGTGGGCCAGGGCAAGGCCTGTGTCCGCACATGGGCAACAGTGGGCACCCGTGCCTGTGTGTGCTTGTCCCCAACCCGATGGAGGCCCACACTCACGAGGTGCTGGAGGGTGGGTTGTGGGGGCCAGATGGGGGGCCCAGAGCCTGGCTGCTGGCATTGCTGCCCCCACTGCTGCTGAGAGCCACCTCCGCCGGGCTGTCCGCTACGACGGAGCTGTAACCTGGGGGAAGGAGGAGGGGATGAGAGGCCACCAGCAGCTGCCCCAGCAGCCTGCTCCCCAGCAGCCCTCACTTACTGGTGGCACCGTTCTGCTTGCCGGCACCTCCACTTCCACTGCTGTTGCTGCTGCCGCTGCCTCCACCGCCTCCCCCGCCGGGCTGGACGCTGGGGGGCCGGGCCTGGGCAGCGTTGGGGCCACTGGGGGCTGGTGGGGCCACAGCCTGGGCGTAGGGGGCGGGGGTGCCCGAGTTGTGGCTAGGAGCTGGACTGGCCTTGGGGCCCAGGGCACTTGGAGGTGCTGCAGGGGCGGGGGCCCCATTGTTGCCAGGGGTGGTGCTCAGAGCGGAGGTGGCGGGCGGGGGGCCGGCTGGGTAGCTGGGCGGCACGGCGGGGGACGGGGGGTGCTGGCTGCTGTGGACTGGCTTGGAGCCGTTTTTGGCTGGAGACTGCAGGTGGGAGAGAGGAGGGTCAGGGCCCGCGGGCCAGCAGGGATGCCGAGCCTCCCGCACCCTTCCCAGGGGGCTGGGCGGCCTCGCCGGAATGGCTTCCACAGCCACCTTCGTGCATCAAACACGGACGCCTTCCTAGCCCCACCCAGCGGTCCTCAAAAGGTCCCTGACAGAGGGTGTGGCACACCCAGGAGACATCTACGAGGCTCAGCGTGAGGTGAGAGGAACCAGCCCCGAGCCCAAGCGAAGGACAGTGACCCCGTCATGCGGGGCCCTCGGCACCTGGTGGGGTGCAGGCTGGTGGCGCGCCCACGGCCAAGCTGCTGGCGAACACTTGCTCTAGGCCACCTGGGCCTTCCATCCTGAGGCCCCTTGTGCTCACCACACACCCAGCGGGACATGTGCTGACTCTTCCTGGCCCCTCAGCCTCACCACGGCCTGGGACGGCCCTCCCCTGGCCACAGAGAGCTGGGGCCTGGGGCCTGCCCCGCTCCCACCTGGAGACACCGCCCCAGCGGCGTCTCCCAAGGGGTGCTGCCCGGGAGGCGCTGATGCGAGGGGCCACCAGGGGAGGAAGGGACCTGCAGTGCCTCCCCGGGGAAACCACCAGACCAGGCACAGCACAGCCAAGACCCAGAACCTCCTAGAGAAAGGGCCTGCCCGACGCCGACCCTCCGAGGCTCACTGGGGGACACTCGGCTTTCACTGATGACGCCTGTTACCTGCCTCTACCTGCCCAGGAACATCACCTTTCCCCGCTGGGCAAGCCCGTCTCCCTCTATGCCCAAGGTGCATGTGCCCTCCGGAGGAGCCTCTGACCTCCCGGCCCCCACCCCTGGGCAGCCTGTCCCAGAGCCTGCACTGCACCCCCCTCAGGCTTCAGTGCACCTTTGGCAACCAAAGAAGGAGCAAGCGACACGCCCCTCAGACCCACCTGGCTGACTTCACTGTCCGTGGAGCGTCCCCTCTTCTTGTCGTCTTCAGAGTTTTCCTGAGGTGAGGGGGGCACAGTCAGAAACGCTGTCACCTCTGAACCCCCGGGGACCTGTACCCAGCTGACCCGCCCTGGGGCCTCCGAGCATTCAGGTCCCTGTGACCTCATCTCACTGGGAACCGAGGCCCTGCTCCTCAGGTCCTTGTCTCCTGGAGCCTCCCTGCTCCACACCAGCACCCCATGTGGCCCCGTCCATCTCATCCGCTCTCTGGGGCTGAGACCCGCTCCCGTGCTGGGCTGGGAGCCAGGCCTCACCGTGGTGCAGTTGGCCGGGCTGGGCGGGATGGGCGAGCTGGAGGTGGTGGAGGTGGGCGTGCTGCTGGACTGGTTGAAGATCTCGTCCTCCATGTGGCTGTGGCTGGGGGGGGAGGTGGCGACCAGCGCCTGTGCTGTGGGAGGGGAGGGGCGTGCTAAGCCGGCGGGCGCCCTGCTGCCCGGCCCCACCGCCCTGGGCACGCAGTCACCCCCGGGCCTCACGAATGTCCTCGAGGTCCAGGTCGTCGTAGAGGAACTCGTTCTCCTCGAAGTCGGGGTCCTGAGAGGAGTCGACATAGTACTCGACGTCGTCCTTGATCTTGCGGATGGCGTCCACCAGGATCGAGTCGTTGTCCAGCATGCGCAGGATGGTCTCGAGCATGCGCACGTGGTAGCGGTGCTTCTCGATGTGCCGCTTCAGGCCCTCGATCCGGTCCTGCTTCTGCTGGTGAGCCCAGGGCCAGCTCAGGGGCTGCGGGCGCCGCCCAGCCCTCCTGCCCCACAGAACCCGTCCTCAGTCCCACTCGGGCCCCTCCTGGCACGGGCAGTGTGGAGCCTGCCCGCCCTGACCCCTGCAGGGTCCCACAGCTGCCCCGACGTCCCTGCATACCTCGCAAGGACTGGGAGACCCTGGGCCCCGTGTGTGCCTCTTGACTGCCTGGACCCCCCACCTCTGCTGAGGCCCCCACATCCTGTCAGGCTCCCACAGTAATAACGATGACCCCACTCCAAGGAGCTTGCTGTTTACAATCACAGCCCTTGTCACGCCGTGCCCGCCCCCCCCGCCCCCAGCTGTGCCTGCTGAGCAGCCCAGAATCTGAAGCCTGGCTCCCAGGCACTGCAGGTGTCTACTCCTCCCCAGGCCCCCATTCCCCCTGGCATTTGACACCTTAATCCCACGTCCAACCCGCTCTCTGCAGGGACCTATTATACGGCCACGAGTCACTCAGCAGGGACATGTTCTGAGAACGTGTCTCAGGCACTGACAAGCTGGGAGGTCTGGCCTAGTCCACCACATTTCCGTGCAGAGCAGCGTAGCAACTGTAACACCAGGTAAGTATCCACGTAGCTACACATCCCCCAGGAAAGGCACGGCAAGAGCACGGCGCAAAGGATCACGTGCGCAGGTGCCGTGTGTGTGTTGGTGTGTGTTTGTGTGCGCGCGCTGGCTAGCAGGGGGCGGGCAGTGGTTTGAGTGAGTAGAGGGAAGGAGGAAGGGAGGGAAAGCAGGGAAGCGGAGAGAAAGGGAGAACAGCAATCAGGAGGCCCAGGAAGACGGAGCTAGAGGTGAGAGACAAAGGAAGGGGCTTGGCAGGGGAGGGTCGGAGCGAGAGAGAACGGGAACCAAGGGAAGCGCGAGTGTGCACAGGAGCGTGTGCGGTGCAGGCGGGGGGCAGGCTCCTGGGCGCCCTCCTCGCAGCCCACTCCCCGCACAGGCAGGGAGCAGTATGCCGAGCCTCCGCCTCCACTTCAACCACCTCTCATCGCAGCTGGGCCCAGCCTGTCCTCTCGGCACAAGTAAGCTCTCTGCTTACATGATGTCGTCACTCATGGACCGCCACCACGCAGCCCGCTGTTGACCGGAAAACCCTTCTGCACGTGGCTCTGGCCCTCCGAGCCCAGTTCCCAGAGCCCTCGGCTCTCACACCGTCTGCACCCTGGGGACTCACAACCTGCACCCTGGTTCTGGAACTGGAGGCCCAAGCCTCTGGCCTTCCCAGACCTCCCTGTTCCTCAGCCGCACGTACCGTCCCCCGAGCCTCGCCCTGTCTGTGCCCACTGTCCCCTCCTGAGGACCCGGGGCTGCAGCTGCTGGACCGCCCACCCTGGTCCGTCGGGTCTCACGCACACTGTGCGACCCAGGCAGAACTCTGCGCCTTCCCCCACTGCTGCTCCTCCTCCTCCTCCTCCCTGCGCAAGCCCAGTCAGCTAGACCCTGAGCCCGCCCGAGCCCCCGTGCCCCAGCCAGCCCAGCCCACCCCACCCCACTCAAAGGGTGCCGGCCCCACTCACATCCTTGTCGCCCTTCTTCTTGCGCGTCTGCACCGACAGTGACTCCACTTCGCTCTCAAACTGGTCCACCTGCATGTTTAGGGTGTCGATCGTGTTCTGTGGGAGGAGGAAAGGCAGGGGGTCAGTCCGCATCCCCTGGGTGCTTGTGGGCAGGGCCCCGAGGTCACCTCCTCCTGTGCCCAACTCACCGTGAGCCACTGGCCCACCTCCTCCTTCTCCTTCTGGGCGGGGTCCACCTTCTGCGCCAAGCCCAGGCCCTCCTTGCTGTAGGCTTTGGTTTTGGTCTCTCGCTCCACCACTTTGAAGCGCTCCATTTGCTGTGGAGAGCGCAGTTGGCAGCCTGCCCCTCCCGGCTCGTCTCGGGCCCTCAGGCCCTCCCGCCTCAGAGGCCGGGCTCCGCTCCTACCGTCTCGATGAGCTTGCGGTTGTCTATGAGCTGCCTCTTGTCCTTGATCTCGTTGGACGCTACCCATGTCTTGATCTGGTCCCTCAGCCGCTGAAGGAAAGCAAGACAGTCAGACTCCTCGGACCCGGGCAGGAGGCCCCAGCCCTCCTCTTCCTGGGACGCGACCCTCTCTCCCATCCGCCACCCCCAGCCCCTCACTTGAAGCTTCTTAATCTCCTTCTTCAGGTCAGCCTCATACTTTTCTTTCTGGTTCGCGTTGGCTGCATTGTGGAGCTGGGGGTGGAGAACGCAGGCCGTCGGCGTGGGCCTCGCCGTCCTAGTGCCCACGTGTCCCTATGTGCCAGGCTCTCTGAGGACCCCCTCCATCCATCCCCCCAACCCATCCCGGAGCTGCTCCCTCAGGTCCTCGCATCCCCCCCCAGACACCCTGCCCCGCCCCGGGCTCTGCTCGCTGGAGGCCCAGACCCTGTACCTTCTGCCAGATGTCTTCAAACTGCTCGACGCCCTCGGACACCTTCTTGAGGCAGCGGTCAATCTCACCTGCCGGGAGGGAGGAAGGCAGGCAGGCGGTGAGCACCTGCCGCGCAGCAGGCACCCGAGTGGCGCTCCCAGGGCACGTGGCTGCCGCCGAGTACCTTGGAGTTTGCGCTTGTCCGCCATCTTCCCTGCCCTATAGGCGCGCTCTCTTCATGCTCTCGTGGGGACAGACGCTGCTGGGGGAGGGAAGGACGTGCATTTACTCTCCGGTGGGCGCACCCGACGGGAGAGGCTGGGAGAGGGGTGCCGGGGACGGGATAGGGGGAGGAACCTACTACCTGATGCCCAGGACCCGGCCCAGTTCTCTGTGCTGCCTCACCCCCCAGCACAGGCCTGAGCTTTGTTGCAACGAGGAAACAGATACGCTCTGTGTACATGGGACCCAGGAAGTGGAAAATTCCTAGAGAGCGGGGCACCTTGCCCAGACGCACGCAAACGCCCTTTTCAGAGCAGAAAAAAGCCACGCGCGCCGCTGACTGCTGGGGACGAAGGTTAGACCCGGAGGCCTCACTTCCTGCCGAGGGGTCGGGGACCCTAACACCTGAGAGGCACCCTCAGCCACGTCGGGGGGCACAGGACAGTGCGCCCCCGGAGCAGGGCTGGCGCTGAGTGTGAGCTGTAAGGGACAGCGGGGACGTGGGGGGCAGACACGCCGTAACCATGCAGCGCTAACCACCCCCCCACCCCACAGGACTGGGTCCCAAGCAGAAGAGCCTCAGAGCACGGAAGTCTATCCCAGAGCGAACCCTGAAACCAGGAGACGACACGCCCAACCCCAAGAGGCCGGGAGGAGAGCCCGGCGGAGACGCGGGTGAAAGGGGACCTTGGCCGAGGCGCTATCTGCGCGCAGGAAGGAGTTACATGTCGGAGCCTCGGAAACACACACCATCAGGGCAGGCACCCAGGACTCGGGGGGGCACCTCAGCGGGGCCACAGGAGCTCTGCCTGGGGAGGAAGCTACGCCTCCAGGCCCGACATCAACACCAGGGGAGAGCGGGCCCTGGCAGCGAGGGTCACACCAGGGCTCCCGACGCCCGACCCCCCAGCTTGGAGATAGGGGAGCCCCCACCCACCCGCCCACAGGGGCAGCGTCTCAGCACCGTCCCGCGGCTGCGCCGACACTCAGCACTCCACGCGCAACGTGGCCGCTCCGCTAGCACTGCCTCCCCGTGGCCAGTGGCTGCCCGGGGCTGGGGGAACAGGGCAGGGACCCCTCTGCGCGGTGCAGGCGGGCGTGGCACCTGAGACGGGAACTCCTCTGCACCAGGCCTCACCAGCGACCCGCCAGGGGGGCCCAGCCGGACCCCAGGACAGCCCAGCCCCAGGACGGAAGGGCCGCAGAGCCCAGGAGAGGCTGTCCAGAGGGAACTCGGCCCAAAAGCACACGGGCCCAGGCCCCAGCATGAGGCTGAGGGACCAGAAAGCCCTTGCTGCCTGGGGGGGGGATGAGCGCTCCTGGCCTCTCCCCGGGGCACAGACGCCCCTAAAGGAGGTGCTGCCCGCGCTCCTTGGTGAGGGGAGGCCTCTCCGCCCCCCACTGAGGGTCGGGACTTGCAGGGGCTGCAGCGCGAGAAGCCCTGAAGGAGTTGGGAGCCCGGCGCCCGGGGAGGTGGCTTCAGACAGAACCTCCGAGGGACAGCTGAGACCTGGACGGGACACGCGTCACCGGGCCGCAGCTCCTACAGCCCAGGACACCTGCGCCCTGGAGAAAACCCCACATCCAGGTCCCCAGCAAAGGACAGGGAGGAAGCCGGAGCCCGCCCTGGGGACCCCTGGGTCCCCCACAGCAGCAGGCCTGCACCCCAACAGTGAGGCGGGGAGCCTTAACCCAAAGGCGTCCTTGGTCCAGAGGAAGGCTCACCCCGCAGCTCTCCACACCCAGGAGCCCACACTCAGGAGATGCAAGGCCCCGACGAAGAGAGCCCCCCACTTCCCCTGGGGGGGAGCTGTCACACAAAGGCCCCAGGGGGGGGCAGGCGGGGTCCTGGGGGCAGACACCAAGCCGCCCGGTCCCCCCCTCACCCAGCCCACAGCAGGGACAGCAGGGACCGTCCCCCACAAAGGTTCCTGCTCGGGGAGAAAGCGCAGCCCCCGCACCCCAATCGCACAGGGACCCTGGCTCTCCGACCAGCGACACCGAGAGGGCTCTTCGCAGCTGGGACGCTCACCCGCCTACAGGATTGGGGGGGACCCTGCCTCCCGGGGCGACTGCACCCCAATGAAGGACTGATGCCCCGGGAGGGGGCAGCGCACGCGGGAGGGAAGGTCCCGGACACACACACCCGGGCCTGCGGGGCTGACAGCCCCGACCCGGTGAGCAACACGGAGCCAGTGGGAGCCGAGGGGGGTCGGCGAGGCGGGGCCAGCTCGTCGCCGAGACCGACGGCGGCAAGAGCCAGCCCGTCCCCGCCCGAGGGGGGTGACGGCACGAGGACCCCACGCCGGGGCGCTCCCTGCGCCGGGAGCACGAAGCGCGAAGCCGCGGGGGCTCAGGCTGCGGCGCCCCGCGCGCAGGAGCCCCCCGCACCCCGCCTCCGAGGAGCGGGCGCCGCGCTGGGCGCGTGTGGCGGGAGCCCGGCCGCCGTCCCCGCCCGCGGGTGGTGGGGGGGGTCCCTGCCCGGAAGGGGGTCCGGCACCGGGAGACCCCGCGCCCGCAGCCGCGCGGACCCGGAGGGGCGGCACCTCGGCCGGGCTCACTCCCCGCACCCGCGGGGCAGACGCGGACCGACTCCGGGTGACGCCGAGGGGCGCGGGGGGGGGGGCGGCGGAAGGAGGGGCGCGCTCGGCGGGGATGGCGGACGCCGGGAGGGGGGCCGCGCGGCGCTGGGACCCCGGGCGCCGAGCGGGGGCGGGGGCGGCCATGTCGAGACGGGAGGCGGTGTTGCAGGCGCGGGGGCGGCGGGGAAGGCGGTCGACGGCGCCGGGGGGGAGGAGGGGAAGGGGTCCGGCCCAGTCGAGCCTGACGCTCTCACCACAGGAGCTGGCGCCGCCGCTGAGGAGCGTATCGCGATAGGCGAGGGAGGCGAGCGCCCGCCGCCTTCTCCTCGCGCCCCGGGCCCGGGCGCTATCGCGATAACGGCGCGGAGCGGAAGTGGGGCGGGGGGAAGTGGGCCCGGGGTTGTTCTGACGACGGGGTCGGGGCTCAAGGGAGGCCGCGGCGTCTGCCGATGGCTCCGCGGAAGCTGACGGGCCCGGTCCAAGATGGCGGCGGCGGAGGAGGCCTCCCCTCCGCTCTTCTCGTCTCTGGCGCCGGCCCGCCCCCACGCCCCGAATATAGCCCTACCATTGCTCCCGCCGCACGTCGCTCCTGCCGCTCGGGCGCGGCCTATTGGTCTTCGGCAGGGATGCGTTCGGCCCCCTCTCACCGATTGGACCATTGCTCCAAGGCGCGGCGTTCGATTGGCCTCCCGCGCAGGCTACTAGGATTGGCTCAGGTTTTGATCGCCGTCCCTCCTCCTCCTCCCGCCTCAAGGCACAACACGCCAGCGCGAGGGCCCGCGCGTCAATCAAGAGGCTGGTGTCGGGCTGATTGGACACACCCGCCCCCCTTTCCTAAACCAATTGGCAGGGGGGCGGAGCTAGGCTGATCAGGGGCGGGACGTCGTCAAGTTTAGAGCCATTTTTAATTGGTTGGGAGGGAATAGTCCATCCCGAAGCCATTGGTTGGTCCTGGAAGTGGGTAGGGAAAGTGGAGGAAGGCATGCTGAGTGGGAGTTAAAGACCGAGGACCTAATGGGATACAGACAGGTGCCTTCGAAGCTGAAGTCACCTGCCAATCAAAACATCTACTGGGCCAAGGGTCCACCCCTTTCCCCTCGTTGGCCTTGACGGTTATCACTCATGCCAGTCTGCCCAATAGAGTAGCGAGGGGGCGGTGCCCGCTCGTGCAGCGTGTGAAACAGGGCGTAGCGGGCAGAGCAGGGACCTGGGGTGCATCCTTCCCTGTCCCTAGCGTCCGGCCGGTCGCTCAGCAGCACGGTCCGTCTCCCGGTGCCTGTGTTGGGCAGACGTCTGAGTCTCAGTCCTTGACGGAGGAGGCACGAGACAGCGCCGCGCGCGAAGTCACTGGCGCCACGCGAAGCTGCATTCATTAAGTGGGGAAGCGCCGCGGAGGCGCGGAGTCTTGTCCTGCCTCTGAGGGCTACGTGGCGCTTCCTCGGTGCAGAAGGTGCAGGTGGGGTTAGGTTCACCCTCCCACGGTTGCCCCCTGATGCATGTGGCTCCTTAATATCTCAGCTCTGTGCTCCACTCTTGGGAGGAACACTTCCCCGACATCCCTCACCCAGGGCTCCAGCGAGAGCCCTGTTGGTTCCTTGGGATGGGCGCTTGCACGTCTGACGTCCTCTTCGCCGTTATTCAACTCTCTCCTTGTGGATTTTTGTATCCCCAGGAGGAGCCGAGTCTGCCCTTTGCTAAACGGATGAATGAATGGCTGTGGTTAAGACTTGCTAAGCACCGGTGTTTCCAGGAACCTCCAGGATGACACCTATCAAGGTGGGAAGCCAGAGTTGCCCACTGTC
Organism: Murina feae; assembly: GCA_004026665.1. Taxonomy (NCBI): domain Eukaryota; kingdom Metazoa; phylum Chordata; class Mammalia; order Chiroptera; family Vespertilionidae; genus Murina; species Murina feae. Next base: position 25,787 of record PVJC01011047.1, on the reverse strand, counting down.
TGCAGGTGGAGGAAAGTCAGATCAAAGCAAGTGAGACCGGATCGGAGTCACCTGTGACAAGGGAGATAAGCACGCTTGCAAAAGTGCAAGGTTGCCCTGGCCGGTGGGACTCAATGGTCAGAGCGTTGTCCCAGGGCAGGGCGCATGTCCAGGTTTTGAATTCAATCCCAGGTTGGGATGCATGTGTGAGGCAACTGATTGGTTTCTCTCTCCCTTCCTCTGTCTAAAATCAATGAACATATCGTCGGAGGAGGATTAACAAGAAAAAAAGCAGCCCTGACCGGTGTGGCTCAGTGGATAGAGCGTTGGCCTGGGGACTGAAAGGTCCCAGGTTCGATTCCCGTCAAGGGCATGGACCTTGGTTGCAGGCACATCCCCAGTAGGAGGTGTGCAGGAGGCAGCTGGTCGATGTTTCTCTCTCTCTATCCCTCTCCTTTTCTCTCTGTAAAAAAAAAAATCAATAAACTATATTTTTTTAAAAAGAAAAAGAAAAAAGCAATGCTCTTAGGGCCACAGAGCCTCGGAGATTTGCACTTTTACTGACTGGCCGGGTGATCCTGGTGCTTACTGGAGTTTGAGGGTTTTTAAAAAATCTTTTTTTTTACAGAGATGAAGGGAGAGGGATAGAGAGCTAGCAACATCGATCAGCCACCTCCCTGCACACCTCCTACTGGGGATGTGCCCGCAACCAAGGTACATGCCCTTGACCAGAATCGAACCTGGGACCCTTCAGTCCTCAGGCCAATGCTCTTATCCACTGAGCAAACCGGCTAGGGCTGGAGTTTGCGTTTTGATGTGGGGCTTTGCTATTCAAAGTGTCCCCCTGCATGGGGACTTCCCAGGAATCGCTTGGGGGAAGGGGCTGGAGTAATGGTTAAGATGCAGATCCTGATCCAGAAGGTCCCAGGTGAATGGAGAGTCCACAGTCCCCACTTAGAAGAGCAAAGACCCAGAGCACTGGTTCGCAAACGTGGCTGCAAGTAGAATCACCTGGTGGCTTTAAAAAAAAAAACAAAACCCCGTCAGGCCTCACCGTAACCAGTGAAATAAAAATACATAAATCTGAGGCCGGTGTCGCTTAGTGGCTGCATGTCGACCTATGAACCGGGAGGCCATGGTTAGATTCCTGATGGGGCACATGCCCAGGTTGTGGGCTCGATCCCCAGTGTGAGACGCCCGCAGGAGGCAGCCGATCAATGATTCTCTCATTGTTGATGTTTCTGTCTCTCTTTCCCTTCCTCTCTCTGAAATCAATAAAACATATTTAAAAATAAATTTGGCTCAGTGGATAGAGCGTTGGCCTGGGGACTGAAGGGTCCCGGGTTCGATTCTGGTCAAGGGCATGTACCTGGGTTGCGGGCACATCCCCAATAGGAGGTGTGCAGGAGGCAGCTGATCGATGTTTCTCTCTCATCAATGTTTCTGACTCTCTATCCCTCTCCCTTCCTCTCTGTAAAAAAAACAATATATTAACAGTAAATCAATCAATCAATCTGGGGGTCAGAACCAGGCAGCAGGAACCGTAAAGCTTCTGAGATGATCCCAACGTGCATCTAATTTTCCGGAGCAGTGGCTCTGAGCGTGGCCCCTCCATCAGCAGCGCAGACATCACCTGGGACCCTGTTAGAATCGCGGTGTTGAGCCTGGGACAGACCAAGGGAATCAGAAGCTCTGGGCCCAGCAGCCTGTTTTCAGCCAACCTTACAGGCAGCTCTGAGCAGAGGCAGCTTCGAGGATCTTTGTGGTGAGGGTGCACAGCATGGCAGGGCAGGCGACTAGACACACCATTAGAGCCACTCTGGCCAGGGCAGATGCCATTCCAAAGGGCCGTGCACAGAGGGACAGAGGCCCTCCCCCGGCAGAGCCCCCAGCAGACCAGCGGGGCTGTCACTTTTACCTACACAGGACTTGGGCTCACCCATAAACTTGAGGAAAGAGCTATGTGACGGGCACTTTGGCCGTAGAAGGCAGCTCCCAGGTGGACCCTGGGCTGCGGGAGGCACTGGGGTCCAGGGACACACACCAGCCCTGAGGGGGGGGGTGGGCGGCCCAGAGGGGAACAGACAGGAAGGTTGCAGCCTGGACGGGGAGGCGACAGACCCCGCAAGCAGCTGTGCTGGAGGCAGCCCGGGCGGCTCAAGCCATTGCCCGGGGAGGCCGTCCCACGCCCGCCTTTCAGCCTCTGCTTCCCACCCGAGGGGCAGCGGCCAGGCCGGCCCACTTCCCCCCAACTGGGGGCTCCTCGCGCCCCTGGGGAGCTGAGCGTGCACAGCAGCAGGCGCTCCCAGCGGACGGCAATAAGGCAGAGCCAGTCCCGGGCCCCCGGTGGTGAGTGCTGGTGGCCTCCCAGGGCCCACGCAGTGCCGCAGACCCTCGCGTGGGTGTGAAGTGGCAGGTGCCGAGGTGTATGGGACTGTGACTCCTCCAGGGCTTGACAGACCATCAGACTCCGACAATGTGCTTTTAATCACACTTCTCTCAAAAGTATCTCCTTTCCCAGTAAAAGTAGCAAAGACGAGGTTTGGTGGGGGCCACTCTGCCCCCAACGGAGGCGGCGATCTCGGTGGGGGGCCTCCGTGCCCCCCTGGACAGTCCAGGCGCTGGGCAATGGCGGGCTCCCCTCGGAGCCCCCAGCCCCGACCCCTTGGGCGCACATGGCCACCACGTCTGCCGTGGGCGGCCCCCAGGGCGCGCTCAGGTGGACATGATGCCGTTCCTCTCGCCCTTGACCTTGAGGAACTCGGCCATGCTGGAGAAGTACTTCTGGTTGGCCTCAGCCACCTTCTTCTCGGCCGCCTGCGGGTTCACAATCTCCAGGCCCTAGGCAGGGAGGGGGACGGACAGCGGGGTGAGGAGACGGCCCGGCCCCTTGACATCAGCCCCCACCCCCCCCGCCCCCGAGTAAACAGGCGAAGCTGAAGCCGGGGAGGGGGTTCCCGGTACCTGGAGCGGGGTGAAGGCCACACTGGAGGCAGTGCCCGAGGAGCGGTCGCGGATGGTGGACTTCCCGCCGTACACCACACTCTGCTTCTGCAGGGTCCGCTGTGGGAGGGAGGGCGGGAGGGCGGGCAGCTATGACCTGCGCCCTCCCCCCGGGGCCCCCTCAGCCCTCCAACCAGGCCTCCCGCCGGCCCAGCGCACCTGCAGCGTCTTGGAGATCCTGGCTTTGGTGGCCTCGTTCACCTGCGTCTGCCGCACGCGCCCGCTGCCCGACTTGCCCAGGTGGCCCAGGCTGAAGCCCAGGTCCTCCTGGTAGGCGTCCTCCTCGATCTGGGGGAGAGCGAGGCGTCCTGGAGTCAGTCACCCCCAATCAGCTAGAAGCCCCAGTGTCCGCCCCACCTGCCAGTCCTAGGGCCCCTGTTCAGGCGCCTGCTGAGGCCCCAGTAGGGGGCGTGGGAGGAGGGGGTGCAGTGAGGAGCTGGGTCCTGTGACGGCTCCCCAAGCTGACAGGTGGTGTGTGTGTATGTGTGTCTGTCTGGTTCTCATGGGACCAGGAGGTGCTCGGTGAGACGGGAAGGGATGCGATGCAGGGCATGGGGCGGGCAGGGAGGAGGGGCCGGGGTGCCCAGACCAGGATCCTCTGTGAGTCCCTTGGGGCTGGGGGCCAGGGAGGAGGCTGCGTGGCGCCCCAGATCTGAGGGTCACAGAGAGAGGCCGGGAGCGCAGCGGGGGCCCACCTCTCCGAAGCTCATGCGGTTGGCCTGCTTGCGGATCTCCGTCAGCCCCAGCCGCTCCTTCATCTTGCGATACCTGAGGACGGGGCACCGGGCGTCAGCTGGGACTGGGGAGCCCCGCCCCTCCCCGCCCGCCCAGCCGTCCACCAGCGCCTCACCTGCGGCCGCCTCGCTTCTTGCGCTGCCCATCGAGGGGCGCAGGGAGCGGCTTCACCTGCTTCACGGGGGGAGGCTCCTGCCACTTGTCGAACTTGCGCTCGATCTCGTCCTTGAGCTCGTAGCCCACCTGCGGGGCACGGGAGGGGCTGCAGCTGGGACCTCAGCGCCACTGCTCTCAGGGCCAAGCTCCACCCGAGACCCGCCCATCCCCAACTGCCCTCTGAACACTGCGCCCAGACAACTGTCTCCTCGACACCCCGATACCACAGCCCCATGAACGCCTGCCGTCCCACCCACCCCCTCGCTCCCCTCAGGTCAGCAAGGGGGGCGCCCGGGTCGGTCAGCCTCCGCCCCACTTCCCTGTCACCCCGCCAATCCCAAGGACGCTTCTTCAGGGAAGACCCCAGATCGGCCTCTTCTCAGCACATCCGCTGACTCCGAGCACCCGAGGCCCCTCCCAGGCTGGCTGTGCACCCCTCGGGGCTTTGGCCCTGACCACCCCAGGACAGAAGATTCCAGATCCGCCTGCCAACTTCACCCAGGTCCCCGTGCAGCCCTCGCTTCTCTTCCTGGCACTGACCAGGCGCACAGAACACCCACAGGTTCACCTTCTGTCTTCTCCCCCTCCCCCAACTGGAATACGAATGCCCCGAGGTGGGGCTTTGTGTCCTGCTCACCCTGCACCCCAGACTCCAGACCAGAAGGGCAGGAGAGGAAGAGAAAAGGAGAGAGAGAGGCAGAGGGGGTGTGAGAGACGGAGGGTAGGGGGGGAGAGAGCCTGGAGCGCCAGGCCGGGTGCTTGGGCAGCAACGCACAGGACAGCAAACACCTCTCCTCGCGGATCAAGTCAGCCTAGGGGACCGGGGTTAGCTGGTGGGGGACAGGTCCTAGCCCAGCAACAAAGAATGGCGGCCCCCACCCCATCCCCAAGGGGTGCAGGCCGGAGTCTCGGTCCCTGTGAATGTCAGGTGAGGGTCAGGAGGCAGGGAGAGTGGGCCAGTGTCTCAGCAGGTCCTACCGACGCAGCTGGGAGGCCACACGGTGGAGGGCGGGGCCTCTGGAAGCGGGAGGCACGGGACCCCCCCGGAGCTCAGAGGAACAAACTCCTTGGTCCAACCCGGCAGAACCCATTCTGGGCCCTGAGGCCCCTGAGCTCCTGCCCCTGTGCTGCGCTGAGCCACGGCGTCTGTGGCCATTTGTAAGAGCAGCGGCGACAGGAAGCAGATGTGGGGGGGGGGGGAGACGGTGACCTCGGAGGGCCGCCCGGACACCACCCCGCAGGGCAGTCGCTCTCCCTGGAAGCCCGCAGCCCACGAGTCAGCGCCCTCACCTTGCCCTCCGTGCTCTCGTGGAAGCTGTCCACGCGGGCTGCCAGCGTGCACTTGGCCGCCACCAGGCGGGCGGCTTTCCGCCGGAGATCCTGGAAGAAGGGAAACGGAGGCCGTCACGGTAGGACACCGAGGCCACGGGCTCCCAGACGCCAGCCCGGCCCGTCCCGCCTGGCCGAGCCCCACCCCGTGCTGCGCGTCACTGTGACAGCGAAGCATCGTCAACGCTTTCTTCAAACGACCGTTTCACAGCTTCCCTGGTCCACACCGCCCCGGGCGGGGAGCAGCGCAGACCAGGGACTAAGTCGTTATAATCACAGCTTCCCCTGGTCCATGCTGCTCCGGGCGGGAACCAGCGCAGACCAGTGACTAAGTCGTTATAATTGGAGCAGGAAAGGTGCAGGTCAGCACCGAGAACGAGAGGGAAGGTGGCCTGTGCCCTGGGGACACCACGACGGGCCACAGGTCTCGTTAGTACTAGTAATAAAGACAATGAAGCCCCAGCCTGCCCCTAGGGGTCTGGTCTGGCCCTGGCTGGGCAGGAACCTGTGATTTCGGGGGCTCTCTGGGTTACAGGGCATCAGTTGACCTGGGGACGGGCTCAGCAACGCAGCATAACCAAGCCCAGCGAACTGAGCGTGGGGGCCGGGCGGGGGCGCTCTGTGCGTGTCACACACACACACGGGTGCGGGGAGGGGACGTGGCCTGACCCCGGCAGGAAGCACCATGGTGGGTATCCCGGGCCCTGCTCTCACGCTCCTTCCCTGGGCTGACTTACTGCCCTCTCCTGCGGTGAACTGTGACCTCGAGTGGGTCGCTGAGCCTGAGGGTGCTTTAGGGAAGCAGGAGTGGGCATCACGACCGAGAAGCAGGCTCTGTTCTCCCCACTTTACAGATGGAAAGACCGAGGTGGAGCTCAGGCCTCTAACTGGCAGTGGTGCTGCCGGATCCCAACCCCAGTGCATGTGCCCCAGCGTCGCCGTCCCCGGGTCCCCACGGGTCCTTAGGGATGGGAGGGCGCTCGGGCTGATGGCCCCTTCCGCCCCGGGGAGGCTCACCGGGGGCAGGGACTGCACGATGTCGCTGTGGTAGATGTAGCCGGTGTGGGGCAGCACGGAGGTGGACGAGAAGCCCGACAGCGTCTTGCGCTGGGCCCCCAGCAGCATGATGTTGCAGGCGGGCATCTTGGACAGGTTGGTCAGGCCACCGGCCACCCCTGCAGGGAGGAGAGCAGGGGCATCTGTCCACGTGCCTTTACCGAGTCTCCGGCTGGATGCCATGGCGACCCCGCAGGGAGAGAGGAACTTAACTCGAGTTGGAGAAGCAGCACACACAGCCTGCCCTGGGGTGGGCCGGCCACAGCCTGACACGGGGTCCCTGAGCTGGTCTGCAGGGTGGGCGGGAAGGCCTGACACGGGGTCCCCTGAGCTGGTATGCAGGGCAGGCGGGAAGGGCTGTCTGAGGGAAACACCGCTAGCGCTGAGGGGCCTGCTGTGAGCTGGTGCTCGTGTCTTTAAGGGAAACTGTCATCAACCACACGAACCCCTACAAGGAGCCTCCAACACAGCGTGCCAACCCACTGGGGGCAGGACAGCCCTGCAGGCCACTCGGGCGAGGGCCTCGAGCTGGGTGACTGCCCTGGAGGAGCCAGGCTCCCGGCCACACAAGGGCCTTCGAGGTGGGAGAGGAAGGTGGCGTCGGTCACAGGCCAAGAGCCGAGGAGCAGGAGGCAGGGCCTCGAGCAAGGGGCGCGGCGCCTCTAGAGGCGGCACAGCCAGGAGCCATCCCCGAGCCCCATGAAGGAATGGGCGGGGCGGGGGCTGCTTAAGGGGCTCGGTTTGTGGTCACCTGTCGCAGTCCCCACAGGACACCAGCGCACCTGTCACCCCTGGGGAAACCGAGGCACGTGAGGTCGCCGGCCCAAGGCTGCGAGGCCAGTGAGAGGGAGCAGGACCCTCACTGAGCTCCCACCTGCCCTGAAGGCGGCTGCGAGGGGCCCAAGTCTGGCCCCAAACGCCGCCTGTTGGTGTCCGCACCCCACCCCACCCCATGCTCAGAATGAGACGCATCTGCCCGCGGGGCCTTTGAAGAGGCGATTACGATGACGTGACATCACAGGATCGGCCCCAATTCCACCCGACCGGGTCCTTACAAGGGGACTGGGACACGGACACGCACAGAGGGACGGCGTGTGGCCGCACGGGGAGCCGGTGCCCACATCCTCAGGGGGACCAGCCCCGCCCGCACGGCCCGGGACCTCGGGCTCCCGCCGCCAGGACAGGCTGACGGTGTCTCGGTGGCTGAGGCCTTTCTGGTGGCAGACCAGGCCCGAGCTCACGGCTTCACCCAACGTCTTGCCAGGGACCTGGGGGCGGGGACCCCCCTGCCAGGACCAGGCCCATCTCACAGGGGACACGGCCCCCCTGGCCCCGGGCTCACCCATGATCTTGGCGGCCGTGGACGCCCCGATGATGATGGACAGGTTGGGCGCGATGAAGGACATGCGGGACTCCACGTACTCGTAGATGCGGTGCTTGGAGGCGTTGAGCTCCAGCGCCATGTCGCACGCCTCCTCCAGCCGCTCCAGCTCCTCCTCCGACAGCTGCTGCCTGCGGGGAAGGGGGACCCGTGGCTGGGTTCCCTGCCTGACTGCTGGGGGAGCCCCCGCCTCCAGCTGTGTGCACATGTGTGTTCGTGTGCACGCATGCAGGCGTGTGCAGCCTCAGGACAACCCCCCTCGGCACCGGCAAGCTGGGGGCCTGCTGCTCCCCTGCAGAGAGCTCGGTCCTGCCTGCGGCCGAGCCACCACCTCCTCCGGGAAGCTGCCCTCCCAGCCCCTCCTGTGTCTGACATGCGCCCTTTGGCCTTTGACCTGTGCATGCACCTTCCTCCTCCCAGACAGGAGCTCTGAGAGGCAGGGCACCTCCAGCTGCTGGGCTGTGACCCCACCCGGGGACCTGCCAACGCGTGTTCATCTGTTCGAGGACCAGGGCAACAGCCCGAGGGAGGGCTCCCGCCCACAGGCCTAGGCCGCTCCTCGCTCAGTGGGGAGCCCCGAGCCCAGCCTGCCGTCTGGCTGGCACTGAAGTGATTGCCCCCCGAGACCCACACCTGTGCCACTGGGCCCAGCGCCTCCTCCCCTCCCCGGCGCACGCACCCCTGGGTGGTCGAGGCGGTCACGCTGACCACCATGATGGTGGCGTTGGTCAGGATCTGCTGCAGGTTCTCGTTGTTCTTGCACTTGTCCAGGCTGTTGCCCAGCTCCTGGGGCGAGGAGGCGGCAATGGGCGGGCGGCCCAGAGGCCGGGGAGGCCCCAGACCCTCTTGCTCCTGCCCCGCTCGGTCTCTTCCGGGGAAGCCGGGGTCTGTGCGCAGGCGCCTCTCCCGCCCCACCGGCTCCGTCTGCCCTCGAGGACATGGGAGCCTCCGGGCTGGCGTCCCCGCCTTCACCTGCACCTGAGCCTCCGGGGCTTAGAGGTCAGATGGGACCAGACCTGTCAACTGGCCTCCTCACTTCCCACTTCTCACTCCCTGAACCCGCGGGGCTCCCGACCCTCTCGGGGTCCTGACGTCACGCTCCTCCCCGAGTCTCTGCTGGCTGCCCCTTGTCAGCTCTCCACACGCCCTGCTCCGTCCACTCGAGGGACTGGGCGCCCCTCTTCTCCCTCCCCGCTCCCTGGGCCACTCTGCCCCTCGGGAGACCCCTCCGGAGAGCCAGGGGGCCCAAGGAACCTGCGAGCACCTCCTCCCCAGGCCCCGCCCTCACACACTGGGCCGCTGGGTCCCCGGCTCCTGTGCCCCCGTCTCGGGCAGCCTTTCCCCCTCCACACGGAGCCCCGCCCGCCCGCCCGCCCGCCCGCCCACCTTGACGGTGCGGATGTAGTCCAGCGCGTTGGGCACCAGCGACTCCAGCTCGGGGAACCGCTTCGAGTACTTGTCCCGGATGAACTTGTGGATGATGTCTGAGGTGGGCAGGGCGGGAGGCGCCTGGTGAGGGGACAGGCGGACGGACGGCTGCCCCACATCCACTTCCCCTTCTCGCTTTAGTCACCGAACCCCTGAGCTTTGCGGGGCGCCAGGACACCCAGAATGAAGGGCTCGTTTCCCGTTCCCTCACCGCTGGGCTGGCCGGAATGCGCTGGCTCTGGCCAGAGGTGACAGGGCACCCCTTAGCGAGGAGAGCTGTGCCCTCTGCTCTCCCCATTTTGCTCGTGGGGATGTGGAGGCGACGGCTGGAAGTGGGCAGTCACCTTGGACCACGAAACAGGCAGCAGATCAACAAGATAAAAAGAGCCTGGCCTGGCCAGTGTGGCTCAGTGGTCGAGCGTTAACCTATGAACCAAAACGTCCCTGGTTCAATCCCCGGTGAGGGCACATGCCCAGGTTGTGGGCTCGATCCCCGGTCTGGGGGTGGAAAGGAACACACAGGAGGCAGCCAGCGGATGGCTCTCTCTCATCAATGCTCCTTTCTCTCTATCCCTCTCCCTTCCTCTCTCTCTAAAGATCAGTAAAAACATATTTAAGAAGAACCTATGCATATAAAAGTCTAACATGCCAAGTGCCTGACTCAGCAGTCGACCTAATGCTCAACCAGTTGCTATGACACACACTGACCACCAGGGACAGACACTCTGACCAGTGGGCTAGCTTGCTGCTGGGGCCTGGCCGATCGGGACTGGGCGAGATGGGCCAGACACACCCTGGAGCCTCTGTGCACTGGGCCTCTAGTAAGTAAATAAAAGGCCGGGCACCAGACACCGCTACCCCAGGGCACCAGCCTGGGCTGCTCACCCGCACTCCCACATGAGAGAGAAGTCCACTTCCTTCTTAGTTCAGCCCCGGCCACAGCAGCAGAAGCTGGACTCGAGCAATAGGAGGGGCTCGGGGAGAGGCCAGCGGGATCCTGCCTGTGCCCCCCGCCCCCACCCCCACCTGAGGCAGGGCTGTCTGTTTCCCCTCCCACACTCACTCAGCTCGTTCTCAATCTCCACGGTCAGGTTGTTGGCGTCCACAATGACTCGGTACTCGGGCGCCGCCTCCACTGGTCCCATCACTGTGAGGGCGAGAAACAGCGGTGGGTGTCCATGCCCGGGGCGCTGCCCACGCAGCTCTCTTCCCCTGGCACACCCTCACCCCCCGCACATCCTCACTGTGCGCCCGACACATGCATTCACTTTCACGTCCAGTCCAGGTAGCACTTCTTCCCTGACCCCTCAGGCAGGGTCAGCTGGCCCTCCGGTGGCTCCAGCGGGTCCCCGGCTCCCTCCCTCTCAGCAGGCACTGCCCCCCAACTGCTGTCTGGGACCTGCTGACCTCGGCTGACCCACGTGCCTGGCCCCGAGGTGCCTCACTCTCTCCTTTGCAGAAAGCAAAGAGCAAATGTCCCTGAAACTCCGCTCTGACGACACCGCCTCTGTGCCCGACAACCTTCCCGCCACCAAATCCCGGAGAGCCCCGCCCTGGCGAGAAGCGTCACCCCTGAGAGCTGGGTCACCCCTGAGAGCTGGCCTGGGCGGTGAGGGGCTAGCCCAGCGCTGCCCTCAGCCGGGAGGGGGGGGCTTTGGGTGACGCGTCGGGAATCGTGCACGTTTGCGGCTACTTGCTGTGTACCAAACGGCACCAGCTTTCTACTCGCAGGAACATAGCTCTCCTTCTGAGACACATTCAGTGAGAAAAGGACGTTGATTTAAAGAAAACGTGGGCTGGGGGCTGGGAGGCTGGGTGGAAAGGTGAAGGGATTAAAAGGTACAAACTGGCAGTTACAGAACAGCCGGGGGGTGGGGGGGCTCAGTGGTTGAGCGTCGGCCAACGAACCAGGAGGTCACGGTTCGATTCCCGGTCAGGGCACAGGCCCGGTTTTCGGGACGGATCCCAGGGATTCTCTCTCATCACTGACGTTTCTCTCCCTCTCCCCTTCCTTCCTCTCTGAAATCAGTAAAATATACATTAAAACACACACACAAAACCCCCCACACAAAAACAAAACCGTCTGGGGGATGCAGAGTACAGCACAGGGAACATCGTCAATAATATTATAACTGTGGGTGGTGCCAAGCGGGCACTAGACTTATCAGGGGGGTCGCTCTGTAAGGTGTATGTCTGACTGCTGTGCTGTACACCTGGAACTACCATAACACTGTATGTCAACTGCAATTGGGAAATAACAGATAAAATCAGGTGCTAGAAAAAAACCAACCAAACAAAAACCGTGAAGTAAACAGGGCAAGTAGCGACACCCCCGTAACTGGTCGTGTGACCCGCGTAGGAACCCGGACAGAAGTCCTAGGCGACTGGTGAGCGCTGTAAAACGCAGCGTCTTTTCGGGGGAGGAGGGGACTGGGCGGGGATGGAGGGGGAGCGACCCAGCTTTCAAAGCCACAGGCAGCGCCAGGCGGGGGACCGGGCAGAGGGTACCTTCCGAAGCTTTGGCTTGCTTGCTGATGTACTCCTCGATCTTCATCATGATCTCAGCAAACTGGGGAGGAGAGGCGGGTCAGCTCCCGGACGGCCGGGAGAGGCCCTGCCCGCCGCGCCCTCCGAGCTCCCGACCGCTGCGCCCTCCGCGGCCGCTCACCATCTTGCTGTCCCACAGCTTGGCGATGCTCTTGACCGAATCCCCCGAAAGGTCCAGCTGTGTCTCCTCCTGCACATCCTCGATGGCCGGCTCCTCTTCCTCCTCCCCATAGCTTCCTCCTTCCTCCTCTTCCGCCGCCTCCTCGAGGTCGGCCAGGAGCTCGTCTGCCAGAGACATCCCGAGGCCTACTGGGGGGAGAGCAGGGTTCCCCTCATTACCGAGAGGGGCTCCCCCCCAGGAGGCCCTGGTCCATCCCCGTCCACCCCACCTAGCACGCAGGCACCACAAGGACCGGCATTTTCCCTGGCACATAGTAGGTGCTCAATAAACACCAACTGAATTAATCCATGAACAAACCCCCCAAAACCCAGATAATCTCCAGCCACAACTCACACCACCTACCCTCTCACAGTCACTTCACTGACAAGACACAGCACAACCCCTCATTAAGGCTTCAAAGACACATCCTCCTGCCCGGCCCGTGTGGCTCAGTGGTTGAGTGTCGACCTATGAACCATGAGGTCAGGGCACGTGCCCGGGTTGTGGGCTCGATTCCCAGTAGGGGCCATGCAGGAGGCAGCCCATCCATGATTCTCCCTCATCATTGATGTTTCTCTCTCTCGAGCTCCCTCCCTTCCTCTCTAAAAATCAATAAAAATGTTAAAAAAAAATAAGTATTGGGTAAACGAATCAGCCATTTTATTTAGTCATTATACCCACCACATTATGGCCTCTTTTCTCCAGGTCTTCACGTGAATATGTTATTTTCAATGCATGGCAGAGGCATAAACTATGAAGCCTGGTGACATGTGTTTTCTGTGACACCTCCCCCCCCCCAAGGCCGGATCCTGCTCCCCTGTTTGTACATCTATGAACTCGCACATTTGCCTCAACACTTAAGAGACCCTAAATTCCTAACACCCGTCAGCCTGTGCATTGCGGGGTTGGGGGTTCGAGTCCCGGTCGAGGGCATGGCCCTGGGTTGCAGTCTCGATCTCCGGCCCTGGTCCGGATGCGTGCAGGAGGCAGCCAATGGATGCATCTCTCTCACATCGATGCTTTTCTCTCTCTCTCTCTCTCTCTCTCTCTCTCTTCCCTCCCCCTCTCCATTCCATTGTCTCTAAAAAGCAACGGAGAAAACGCTCTCTGGTGAGGATTAACAACAAAAAAATTAAACTTCTAACACACTTTGGGGTTTTTTGTGTTTTTTTTTAAAAATATATTTCTTTATTGATTGCAGAGAGGAAAGGAGAGAAACATCCCTGATGAGAGAGAATCATTGATCCTCTGCCTCCTGCGCGCCCCCCACTGGGGATCGAGCCCACCACCCGGGCCTGCGCCCTTGGCGGGACTCGAACCCAGGGACCCTTCAGTCCGCAGGCCGAGGCTCTACCCACTGAGCCACACCGTCCGGGGCGCTAACCCTGCGTTGAGCGCCCGTCTTGCGCACGAAGCTGCCGTTTCCTTGGGAACACGGCGGCCCGTGGTGCTCATTGCTCACCCGCTGCCCCAGCGCTCGGCGCGGGGGAGGCACTGGGACGTCGCCTGACCGCCCCCCCCAACCCCGCCACTGTCACTTTTAGGGGCTCAGCCCCTCCTGGACCTCCCGTTGGCGCCGGTACCCCAGCTCCCTGACCCCCCGCGGCGCCCCATCTACTTGGGATGAAGCCGTGACTTCACCCGCCCCCACCTCCTCCGGCGGAGGGCGCCGAGGGCAGGGGGCGCCGCGGCCGCGGGGGGTCAGCCTGGCAGAGGCCGCCTGTGTCCGCGCCCTCGGCGCCCCCCGCCGGGCGCCCCGGCCCCCGCGCCCCCCTCGCAGCCGCCACACTCACCTCCTCCCTCCGCGCACCGCGGCTCCTAGGAAATGAGCTGCGGACGCCCCCCGACGCGAGCTGATGACGTCTCGGCTCGGAGCTGCGCTCTGATTGGTCCCCGCGCCTTTGACCGTCCGGGCCCGCGGTTGGAACAACAACTTTATTGGCACCGGCCGCTAGGCGGAGACGGGCTCCGAGCGGGCGCGAGGCGAGGGGCTCCGCCGGCTCCGCGCCCCCACCGAGGACCGGGCCTCCCAAGCGGAGAGGCGCCGCGGTCGGACGTCCGGCGCGGTGTCGGGACCGGAGGGAAGACGGAGGCGACTCAGACGCCCGGCGGCGGCGGCGTCGGAGCAGCGAGCGGGGCCCTTCGGCCGGGACTCGGGGTGGGGGTGGGGGTGGGGCGAGGGACGCAAGCCGGAAGCGGAGAACTACAACTCCCAGGAGGCTTAGCGGCCGGGTCCCGGGTGCCTTGGCCGTGGAATCTGACGGGGCGTGTCGTTTTGCGAGGCGCTTTCACCTAGAGGTTTGCAAGGTTGGAAGTGCCGCGCAGGGAGCCGGGGAGAAATGGAGCTGGAGCAGAGAGAGGGGTAGGTGGCTTTGGGGGAAAACCCCAAGAGGCAGTGCGACTGCGGCGTGTGCAACCCTCCGCGGTTTGCCGTGGGGGCTGATGGGGGTTGTAGTCCCGGTAATGGCTTTGCGTTAGACTTCTTATGAGGGACTGGGGTCTGCATTCAGGCATCCTGGGGGATGAGGCTGGGGGGGCTGGAGGTTGGAGGCCTGGACTCCTGGGTCTCGGTGAGGGGTTGGGGCCTTGAACGTCCCTAAGATACGTGGGAAGAGGGATCTGGGGGGTCGGAACTCTCTCGGGAGAGGTCAGGGCTTGAGCTCCGGATCCCCTGGAGGAGAGGCTGGGGGCCTGGCCTCCCGTCGTGGAGCGGGGAGCAGCGGGCCGGAGGTTCGGGGTCCCTGAGTGCCCCCTGACCCCACAGGACCATGGCCGCCGTGGGCTTCGAGGAGTTCTCAGCGCCTCCCGGCTCGGAGCTGGCGCTGCCTCCGCTGTTCGGTGGCCACATCCTGGAGAGCGAGCTTGAGACCGAAGTGGAGTTCGTGTCTGGGGGTCTGGGCAGCTCCAGCCTCCGGGAGCGAGACGAAGAGGAGGAGGCAGCCCGAGGCCGGCGGCGCCGCCAGCGGGAGCTCAATCGCAGGAAGTACCAGGCGCTGGGTCGGCGCTGCAGGGAGATCGAGCAGGTAGGTGAGTGTGGGTTCCTTTTTGGGGTCCCCCGGCCTGAGTGCCCGCCCCCTTCCCAGGCCCTGCCCAGCAGGATGAGTCTTTCGTGCATCGTCCTCCCTTTATTCTGCACCTGTGATGTGCACGGCACCTGGAGTGCTGTCTCCTCTAGGAGCGCCCGGGACAGCCCAGATCAGCTCGCTGACGCCTCGCAGGGGCCTGTCCTGCATGATGGAGGCCAGTGTGAGCAGGATGCAGGAGGGACAGCCCCTTCCGGGCCACAGGATGATCTCCGGCCTGGCTCCCTGGCCCCCAGCAGGGCTGCTGGCTGCACTCACCCTCCGTTGAATGGGTGCAGCTGACCAGTGCCCTGCATCTCCCCGCAGGTGAATGAGCGGGTCCTGAACAGGCTGCATCAGGTACAGAGGATAACGCGGAGGCTCCAGCAGGAGCGCAGGTAACCCCTGGGCACCTGCCCTGGCCCGCATGCCTCTGCCCCGGGCCTCGTTTCCACCTGCTTCTCATTTCTCCACCTTGCCGGTCCGCCCAGCTCGCCATCTGGGGCCAGGTGGAGAGAGGCTGGGGGGGGAGGGGTCTTGCAGCAGGAAAGTGCTGCCCGAGCCTGGGGGAGCAGGTGTACGCCCCGAGGGGAGAGGGCAGCCTCAGGAGTCCCAGACCCAGCCTTAGCTGGTTTGGCTCAGTGCGTAGAACATCAGCCTGCGAACCAAAGGGTCCTGGGTTCAATGCCGGTCAAGAGCACCTAGTTGGTTGCAGGCTCCGTCCCAGCCCGGGCCGTGGTCACAGGTCTCCCGTAGGAGGCAACCAATCAACGTGTCTCTCTCACATGGATGTTTCTCTCTGTCTTTCCCTCTCCCTCAAAATCAATGGGGAAATATTCTTGTGTGAGGACATACAAAAAAAAAAGTCACAAGCTCTGAGCCAGTGGACACCCCCTCTCAGAGCCCCCGTTTCCTGACAACTCAGGGTGATGCAAAGGTCATGCCGAAGCCACAAGGCTGCCGAGGAGTAAGTGGGGGGGCCCCCCAGCATGAGCTCAGCTCAGAGCATCCCGCCTCGGGCAACCAGGACAGGGTGGGTGTGAGTGTGGGGATCTGTGTCCCCCTCAGAAAAATGGGGAGAACGGGCCTTACACCGAAGGCTTCCGTGGTGAGGCACTTAGAGTAATCAAGGCAGAGAGAAAGGGGTGGTGGTTGCCGGGGGCAGCGCCCTGGGGTCCTGGTTTCACAGGGACGGAGCTGCACTCTGGAAAGATGAAGTTCTGAGGTGGACGGGGCGATGCTTGCACAGCAGTGTGAGTGCTGCCTCATTCCGCTGCGTGTACACTTACACACGCCGACGTCAGCCCCGGCCAGTGTTGCTCCGGAAGGTCTTGGGTTCGAGTCCCGGTCAAGGGCATGTAACGAGGGTTGCAGGTTCCATTCCTGGCCCCGGTCAGGGCACGTGCAGGGGGCAGCCTAACGATGTATCTCTCTCACATTGATGTTTCTCTGTTTCTCTCTCTCTCTCTCTCATCTTCCCTCCCTTCCACTTCCTCTAAAAATCAATGGGGAAAATATCCTCAGGTGAGGATTAATGACAACAACAGAAAACGCTTAAATTGGGAAATTTTCTATCTCATAATTTTGAAAAATAAATGATTTTTAAAAAAATATATATTTTCTTAATTTTTTTACGGAGAGGAAGGGAGAGGGATAGAGAAAAACACAGATGAGAGAGAAACATCGATTCAGCTGCCCCCGGCGCATGCCCTTGACCGGAATCGAACCCGGGACCCTTCAGTCCGCAGGCCGACGCTCTATCCACTGAGCCACACCGGTCAGGGCAAAATAAATGATTTTTTAGAGAGAGTGGAAGAGAGAGGGAACGAGAAATACTGATGTGAGAGAAACACATCAGTTGGTTGCATCCTGCAGGTGCCCCCACCAGGGCCTGGGTCAGGGAAGAGCCTGCAACTGAGGTACGTGTCCTTGACCGGAATCGAACCCGGGACCCTTCAGTCCACAGGCTGACGCTCTATCCACTGAGCCAGACTGGCCAGGGCAAGACAGGGAGTTTTTAGGAGCAGGACGGAGAAAGAGGAGCAGGCAGGGTCCGTGAGAGCTGACGTCGCCAGCCTTCTAGTTATTAATAAAAATGAGCCACATGAGCGTTTGCTCAGCCAACATCCCCCCCCGAGTGCTCTGCGGTCAGGTCTCTCCGGTCAGGTCTGGTCGTGGTGTCACAGCCGACCCTGCAGTCGGCGTTGTCCCCTCCCGTTGACAACGGGAGGCTAAGGTGTACGGTCACCTTCTCCCGCCCAGAGTCCACTGGGCGGTCAGGCGCTTGGCACCCAGGCCCCTCAGACCCCAGAGCGCCAGCCCTTCTGGGTGAAGGCCACGCTGGCTTCAGAGGGAGTCAGCTGGGCTGTCAGGGGGTCCCCCCCCCCCACCGCCAGAGACGAAGGGGTCCCCTGACGGCTCCTGTCCGGGTGCAGGTTCCTCATGAGGGTGCTGGACTCCTACGGCGATGACTACCGGGCCAGCCAGTTCACCATCTTACTGGAGGTGAGCAACGGGGCCGGGGGCCGGGGGGCCGGGAGCCCAGGACACAGCCTTCACCTGCCGTCCGTCTCCCTCCAGGACGAGGGCAGCCAGGGCACAGACGCCGCCACCCCAGGCAACGCTGAGAACGAGCCTCCGGAGAAAGAGGGGCTGTCCCCGCCCCGGAGGACGCCAGCGCCCGCAGAAGCCAGCAGCCCGGCCCCCGGCGAGGGGCCCAGCGGGCGGAAGAGGCGGCGAGCGCCCCGGGAAGGACGCCGAGCGGGAGTCCCGCTGACTCCGGAGCTGGCCCCCGTGCAGGTGGGAGGCCCGGAGCCCAGGGCCAGGGCTTCAGGGTGGGGCCCGCAGGGAGGGGACAGGTGAAGCAGGGTCGGAGGGCTGGGGTGGAAGGAGGACGACCTGGAGGCGATGGGGGTGGTGGTGACGGCGGCTGGAGCACCTGGAGGCCACGGGGACCCAGGAACGCTGGGACTTTTGGGGGTGCACCAGGAGGCTGTCTGGCCCCCGAGTGCAGGAATGTTGGGGCCCAAGAGCCTTCTCCAGCCCCGGGCCTACTCACACGGAGCTTCTCTCCCCCAGATAAAGGTGGAGGAAGACTTTGGCTTCGAAGCGGACGAGGCCCTGGACTCAAGTTGGGTTTCTCGGGGGCCAGACAAGCTGCTGCCCTACCCCACCCTAGCCAGCCCCCCCTTTGACTGACACCCCCCCTCCCCCAATAAATGGGCCCCATCCTCTCCCCGGCCACTGTCTGCTGCTCCCACCTCTAATCACACACACTGGACTCGGGTCGGTTTCACATTTTATTGGGGCCACAGGGGAGGGGACCTGCTCCCTGTCCGTGTGTTGACGGGGGGAAGGGGTTCACAGTTTCTTCAGCCACTCCAGGCTTCGGCCCTGGGGGTCCTGGGGGTGGCTGGGCACATCGGGCATGTTCCCATCATCTCGGACGGGCACTGCGGGACAGGAGGGCAGGCCACTGAGACCAGCGGGCCTCCAGGGGCCTAGAGAAGGGCTGGCCTGTCGGTGACCATTCAAAGAGGGAACTGGGGCCCCAGGAGAGTGAGGGTCAGAGCATCAGGGACACAGAGACAATCGGGGCGATAAGGAGACCCTGGAGACCTGGGGAACCAGGGAGACTGCCAGCCCCACTCACCTGGGTAGTTGTAGGGTGTGACCTGGTTGATCATGACCGCGTACTTGGTGAAGGGGCTGACGAAGGGCAGAATCAAAGCTGTGGAGACACGGGGGTGAGGCCCGGGGAAGATGGCTCTGGAAGGGAGGAGAGGCAGAAGCCGAACCCTGGCAAAGTGAGGGCTGAGTGCATGGGGGGAGGGGAGTGGGGGGGTACAGCACCTCCAGGAGGCCCTGGGCACCTCAGGGTCCCCACTTCTCAGCAGGGCTTATTTTTTTTGGAGGTGGGGTTGGGAGCCAAGCACTCAAGTACATGGGACCTAGAGGGCACGGAGTGGGGTGGAGTGGGGGGGTCCTAGAGCACGAGGTGGGGGAGCATCCTGAGAATGTTCCAGGGGAACCTGAGGGAGAGGGGCGGCACAGGAACGGTCCACCAGGGTGGGAGCCAGGGGGTCGGGCAGGGCACAGGAAGGCACACTAGGCCAGCAGTTCTCAGCCTGTGGGTCGCGACCCCTTTGGCAGTCGAACGACCCTTTCCCAGGGGTCGCCTAAGGCCAACCTGCATATCAGATATTTACATTACGATTCGTAACAGCAGCAACATGACAGGGACAAAGTAGCAACGAAAATAATTTTATGGTTGGGTCACAGCATGAGGAGATGTACTGCAAGGGCCAAAAGGTTGAGAACCACGGACATGTGACTACATTTGTAATAGCCACATTGCAGTTGAAACAAGTTAGACATCCTCCTATATAAAAGGCTAATGTGCAAATTGTCCCCTCAGCTGGGAGTTCGACTGGGGGGGGGGGGGAGGCGGGGCCAGAGCACCCACTGCTGGTGGTCCCGTACCCTTCCCCCTCCCCCATCATCCCCAATCAGGGGCAGGCCAGCCAGAACCCACCTGTGCATGAATTCATGCACTGGGCCTCTAGTATATAATTATTATTATTTTGTTGTTGTTAGTCCTCACCCCAGGATATTTTTCCCATTGATTTTCATGTATTTATTTTTAGGGAGAGTGCATGGGCGGGCGAGACTGGGAAACATTGATGTGAGAGACACACATCATCGATTGGTTGCCTCCCAGGCGTGCCCAGACCAGGGCAGGGAGGGAGCCTGCAACGAGGTTACCAGCCAGTGCCCTTGACGGGAAGGGAAGGGAACCCCTGAGCCTACAGGCCGCGCTCCCTCGGCTGAGCCCAACCGGCTGGGGCACAGCGGGATGCTTTTAAAGTGTATTTAACCTGGTATATCCAGGTCATTCTAGATGCCCTTGGTCCTAGTGAGTCTGCCATTTCAGGGGCAGCTCCGCGGCTAACGGGACAACTGTCTTGTAAGAACCTGGCCCCGTGGCCTGCAGACACAGCGCTGCTGACCACACTGGGGACACCGGAAGGCAGTGCCCAGGCCCCCCTGCCCTGAACCCGAGCCTGCTTTTTTAACATTGTTTACATCCTCACCGTTTTCCATTGATCTTTAGAGAGAGGGAAAGACAGGAACATGGACGGGAGAGAAACAGGGATCGGTTGCCTCCTGCACGCGCCCCGCGGGGGAGGAGCCTGCAGCCGAGGTTGCGTGCCCTTGACCGTAAAGAACCCAACGGGGGAGGGGGGACCGCGCCCCCGAGTGACCCCCGAGTGACCCTGCGCCCTTTCAAGTCCGCGCGGCCTGTCCCAGCGCAGAGGGTCAGGTGGGAGGGGACACGGAACGTGAGGGCGACAGGGGTCTGGGGGTCAGGACGGAACCCCGGAAGCGGGGCAGGGCGGACCAGTGGGCAGGGACATTTGGGGCGGGGTGACGCACGCTCGCTCTCACGCACAGAGGCTCCCGATGGCGAAGGACGCGACCAGCACCGGCTCCTTGGCCCAGGCATCCTTGATGAAGGTGGCGAGTCCTGCGGGGAATGCCCGCGGTGACCTCCAGCCCTCTCGTGCCACCCCAGCCCTGGAGGAGCCCTCTCGTGACCTCAGCGGACCCCCTCCGGCCACGACCCCACAGACTCCCCGGGGGCACCGCCGCGCCCCAGCCCCGCACCGCCCGGGTTCGCCCCGCGCCCCGCGCGCCTGCTGCACCAGAACTCACTCCCGGCCATCTTGGTCTCGGCGGCGGCGGTTGCTGCGGCGGCGGCGAGGGCGCGGAGCACCTTGGGTAGTGTAGTCCCTGCCCCTGAGGCTCGGCGGTCTGAGTCTGCGCGTGCGCACTGGCGCAGAACAGAGCTCCAAGGCAGCGGCGAGGGCGCGGAGCACTCCGGGAGTTGTGGTTCGTGTGCCCAAGGAGCCCTGGACTCCGCGCGTGCGCACTGGCGCAGAACAGAAGGCGGCGGCGGCAGGAAAAGGCGCGGCGTTCCTCTTGCACACCTGCCGCCGCCCTCCTCTCTCTCAGCCTAGACGTCGCTCTAGAGTCTAGAGGAGTAACATCTCCCCACCCCTGCTGCTGCAGCTTACCCAAAGCGGCCTGCAGTGGTCCTCATTTCATAGTTTACCTGTGAAAGCCCATTTTACAGAAGGGGAAGTGGAGGCTGGGAGAGGACGAATGACCCAGTTTTCATTTGGGGTCTCAGCTCCAAATCAGTTCGTCCTGAAACCCTGACTCTCATCACAGGGG
The DNA here is from genome assembly GCA_004026665.1 of Murina feae. Classification (NCBI taxonomy): domain Eukaryota; kingdom Metazoa; phylum Chordata; class Mammalia; order Chiroptera; family Vespertilionidae; genus Murina; species Murina feae. The sequence continues at coordinate 4,714 of PVJC01011047.1, read as the reverse complement.
TCTTCCGTGGACGCTCACAGGGCCCTGGGGGGGAGGGGGAGGGTCTCCATCTCCCATCATGGCGCACACCACTTATTTTTAAACTGGCCTGGTCCACACCTGTCTTTCCATCTGACTGGGAGCTGCGGGAAGGCAGCAACGGGGTCTGGACGCCTCTTTGTGCCCCAGTATCACGCAGCAGGGTCTGGCACAGATGAGGTGCTAATTGTTTTTAAACTTTAATTAACGAACACGAGTTATGCCTGCCCCAATCCAGCCTTTCCCACAGCACCCTGAGGCTGTGACACAGCCCTGGGGAGGGGGGGCTGCCTCGCTCCCTAGCCTCAACAGCGTTCTGACTCTGACTTTCTGATGTTGCCTCACTTCCTGGGAGGTGTGAGGGCCCGGCTGAGCCCTGCCTTCTGCTCCAGCTCCAGCCAGACCTGCCCACCATGGCCCTGGTACCGATCCTCCAGCTGTTGGCCCTCTCCTGTGAGCTACCCCACGCCCTCTCCCTGGGTCCCTAGCGGGGCTGGGGTTACAGAAAGACAGGCTCTGGGGACCCAGACACCTAGCGAGGTGGGTGGGAGCGAGGAACCAAACTACTGGGTCTCCCTGGGGGCAGGTGGAGGGTGATCACAGAATTAGCTAAGGGTTCAGAACTCCAGGCCAGAATAAGGGGACAGGAGGGAGGGGGCCAGACCCTGAGGTCCGAATGCCGGGTGCCTGGAAGAGGAGGAAGTTGGGGGCGGGATTCTCTGGCTCTTGAGGCAGGAGAGAGCTAGCCCCCTGAACCCCTGGGGACAGGGAGTATCAAATCCCAGATTCTGCGGTGGGTGGGGAGGTGGAAGCCAGGACACCTGGGTCCCTGGGAAGTGGGGGGGGGACCTGAGGCCCAGACTCCTGAACCCCAGCAAGGAGAATCCATGGGCTCAGATTGCCCTCTCCTGCAAAAGGTGGAGTCCACCGGCTTAACTCTTGGGTACAGAGGCAAGAGGGTCCTGGGTCCAGATCTCTGGCTTAAGTAGGTGGGGATTGGAAGTCTGGTTTTATGGCTACGGAGAGAGGGGCAAGTGTGGTCAAGATTCACTCCGAAGAGAGAGGGCCTGGGGACTTAGATTCCGGGGGTGTCACTGACGTGGGCTTTGACAAGACCGAGCCCCCTCAACCTTCCACAGGGCCTCTGTGTCACACAGGCGTCACTTCCAATGGTGAGTACACCGACCCCCACCCCCTCCATCCATCCACTCCCCTGTATGTGGCTGACATCCCATTTCCAACGGCTCATGTTTTATTTTCGGTGCCCACCTCACCCCAAGCTTTCCTTATTTCTCTCCCTCCTCCTCTTTTCTTTCTTTCCCTCTCACTCCCTTCAGTGGCCAGTATAGGTGAGTTGGTGAGACCATGAACTTTGGAGCTAAAGAGATCTAAACTGGAATGCCACCTCCACCCATTTTTTTTCATTTAGGAACTTGATCCAGCCACACAGCACGCTAAGACTCAGTTTCCTTCTCTGTGAAATGGGCCACTGTGCGGATTTCCTAACACCACGTGTGTCAAACCTGAGGCTTAGAATTTGGCAGAGCCTTGAGAGATAGAGTTTCTGGCAACACTATTCCCTTATTTAGAAAGAAGGACCCCTCACTCTCAAGTAGCCTTGTTTCTTTCCAGATCTTCATGCACTCTCCTTTCTCTCAAACCTTCCCCCACTCACCACACTCAAATTTCAAGTAAGAACCGCCTAGAAAACCACTAACACATACGCTATCAGTTTATTTTAAATTACGATGTTTAGAAGACAAAGTGAAAATAGGTTGGTTTTAAAAATCCAGTCATTGCTGGAGGGCATACAACAGTCTCTCTCTTCCTCTTCCTCCTCTTCCTTAAATAATCTCTGAATCCTTCCCAAAAAATTTCCAAGCATTCAAACACATACGCGTATTTACATACTTCTTGGTTTTCTTGCCAAGGAAAACTTGATGTTTCGTGACTCACTCTGTTCTGCATCTTATGTTTTTTCCATTTCTCTTGGAGATATTTCCATGTCATTTAGCTAGCTCTTTCTCCTCCTCCCGCCCCCCCCCCACCTCCCACCCCACTTTTATTTTATTTTTTGTTAATCCTCACTCGAGTATATTTTTCCATTGATTTTTTTTAGACAGTGGAAGGTGGGGGGAAGGGGAGGAAGACACACACAGAGAAACATGGATGTGAGAGAGAGATATCGATTCTTTGCCTCCTGCACACACCCCAACCAGGGCCCGGGATCAAGCCTGCAAGAGAGGTACATGCCCTTGACCTCGATCGAACTCGGGACCCTTCAGTCCACAGGCCAACACTCTATCCACTGAACTGAGCCAAACTAGATAGGGCTCCCCACCGCCCCCCTTCTAACTGCTGTCATTTAAGCACTTGCCATGGTATGGCTGGATTCTCATTTGTTTCGTCCTCTTGCTGTATATTTAGGTTGTTTCCAGTTTCCCCCCTCCCCACCAGTGCTGTAGGGAATGCTTCTGGTTGAGCCTTTTGGGCGCAACTGAGGCATGTGGCCTTGCCTGGAATCGAACCCGGGACCCTTATGCCTGCAGGCCGATGTCTATTGAGCCAGGCTGGCGAGGGCCTCTTTGTGTATCTTGATAGAAACTGGTAAACTGCCTTCTCACAAGGCACACTCAGCGCACCTAAGTGCCTTCACCCACGTGGAATACGGATCCTCAAAAATATCTTAACTGTTGTTGTCGTTAATCCTCCCCTGAGGATATTCCCCCGTTAACCTTTAGAGAGAGTGGAAGGAAGAGAGGGAGGGAGGGCTGGGGGTAGAGAGAGAGAGAAATATCGATGTGAGAGGAACACACTGATGGGTTGCCTCCCCCACAATCAAACCTGCAACCCAGGTATATGCCCTTGACCAGGAATCAAACCCATGACCCTTGGTGTGCAGGCCGGGGCTCTAACCACTGGAAAACACCGGCCAGGACTTTTGTTTTAATTTTTAAGCTGATTTTTTGAGAGAGAGAGAGAGAGAGAGAGAGAGAAAGAGGAGCGGGGGGGGGGGGGGGGGGGGGGGGGTGACTCTGATTCGTTGTTCCATTTATGCATTCATTGGTTGATTACTGTATGTGCCCTGACTGGGAGTTGAACCGGCAGCCTTGGGGGTACTGGGATGACACTCTAAGCACCTGAGCTACAGAGCGAGGGCCTGTTGGAGTCTTCTAAATGATTGTTACCAAGGTTGGACAGTCCTTCCCAGCACCACCACATCCACCACCTGTGTATTGGTCAACTGTACTTCCCGTTCCGGGAAATGCCTCGTCATATGTTTACCCAACTTCCAGTTGGGTTGGCCTTGGAGTTCCTTCTAGACTCTTCTTTTGTTTCTTTATTAATCCGCACCCGAGGATATTTTTCCCATTGATTTTTAGAGAGAGTGGAAAAGAGGGAAGGAGAGGAGAGGAGGAGGAGGGGGAGGAGGAGAGAGAGAGAGAGAGAGAGAGAGATCAACATGAGAAAGACACATAGATTGGTTGCCTCCTGAACCTGCCCCCGGGGTGATGGGGGATTGAACCTGCAACCCAGGTACATGCCCTTGACCCTGCAGTGTTCGGGGGCCACGCTCTAACCGCTGAGCAACACAGGCAGGGCTCTCTCTCTATACTCTCACCCCACATCATCTATGAGTCAGTCCGTTTCAGCCAGGGCTCTCATTTATTTGACTTTTCTCAGACACGACTGGAAAGTGTCAGAGAGGTCCAATTTAACTAGCCTTATTCCTTCCCAATTTTTCCTTTTGTATTTTAAGACGGCCTTTCTCTACCCCAAGACAAATACGTGTCCCTGCATTCTCCTCTGATACTTTTACTGTTTAAAACACATGTAGGTCTTTCATTAACTGGGAAATTGTTTTGGGGAAAGGGTGTGAGGTGGAGATCCAACCTCCCCTCCGCCCCTAACCTGACAGCGAGTTTGGCAACTGTTGGGATTATGCTGGATGCGCTACACATGTTCCCGAGAACAGCTTAAAATGACAGGCTTCTGGGACCCCAACGCCTTGGGGTGATGTTTAAAAAACGGCGAGGAGCCCAGCCAGAGGGGCTCAGTGGCTGAGCGTGGCCCTGTGAACCAGGAGGAGGTCACGGTTCCATTCCCATCGGGGCGCCTGCCCGGGTTGCAGGCTTGATCCCCAGAGTGGGGCGTGCAGGAGGCAGCCGATCAATGATTCTCTCTCATCAATGATGTTTCTCTCTTTGTGAAATCAATTAAACACACACACACACACACACACACACACACAGCGCAACCCACACGTGGAGGAAAGCTGGGAGTTGATGCCTGGCTCCTGAGAGGGAGCTGAGGCTGAGGAAGGGACTGGTTATCCATCCATCCAGGTGGCTCTGCTCTCACCCCAGCTGCCCCTTCGTGTCCGCAGGCCCCCAGAAAGCGCAAGGACCCAGGCCGCCCATGTCTTCAAACCCCAAGGACAGGCGCCACAGGCCCAGCGGGGGCTTAGCTCCCTTCGTCCCAGCCTCACTCCCCAGGATCCCACCACCCAGGCCCACCAGGCCCTTTCCTCCATTCCCCTCACGCTCCTACCCCAAATTCAGGGACCCCGGGCCCTTCCATCCATTCCCCTCACGCTCCTACCCCAAATTCAGGGACCCCGGGCCCTTCCATCCATTCCCCTCACGCTCCTACCCCAAATTCAGGGACCCCGGGCCCTTCCATCCATTCCCCTCAC
>PVJC01011046.1:29833-42464 GCA_004026665.1 Murina feae | reverse complement strand
CCCAACCAGTATTATATGAAATGCTGAAAGGTATCCTTTGAGAATGAGGAAGAAGAAAAAGGAAAGTAAAAATTATGAACAACAAATATATATCAACGAGTGAATCTAAGAATCAAGTGAATAAAAAATCTGATGAACAGAATAAACTGGTGAATAGAATAGAATCAGAGGCATAGAAAGGGAGTGGACAGACAATTTTGGGGGGTTAAGGGTGTTGGGGGTGCGTGAAGAGACTGGACAATAATTGTACAACTATGGATGAGGACAGTGGGGGGGCAAGGACAGAAGTTGGGGTGGGAAATGGGAGGAGGGGAGCTATGGGGGAAAAAAGAGGAGCAACTGTAATAATCTGAACAATAAAGATAAATTTAAAAAACAAAAAACAAAAACACAAACAAAAAAATTTGCATATTATCTCTGTATTATATAGGAAGCTCTTTAATGTTGGGGAGGGGATATATATATATATATATATATATATATATATATATACTCATTCTTTCAGATCCCAACTGTCCCATCCTCAGGGGAAACCTTACCTTAATAGGTCACATATTATATTCTGTAAAAAATCTTCAGAGCATCCTGTATTTCTCTCTATTACTTATCACAATTAATTTTTTAAAAATTCTTGAATGTCTTCTACCCTAGGTGGTAAGTTCTGTGAGGCTAAGGATCAGGTTTCTCTTCCTTCCTATTTTTTACCAAGAACCCAGTGCAGTATTTCCCAGTACTCAGCACTCAGGCCGGCAGGGCAGGGTAGTTAGGGACGATCATATTTATACTGGGTCAATTAGCTTTGCTCTCTTCCTGAATCATAAACTGCATTGTTCATTCTGTCTGCCCTTTTACTTGCAAGATACATGCCATATTCATTAAATAAAACAAAACAAAAACATATTATGAAAGATGTTATTTACCTCATTCATCTATTCTAGACCCTGGGATCTTTAATATAGTGTCAAACAGGGTCTGTTGGTTCTGAGATTTGATTTTATCATGCTTGCAAGCTAGTAAGTTAGCTTGTTATTATTTCATTGATGCATCAGTATGCTTGCCTTGGTTTCCTTGCCCCTCATTCACATGGAGCCTGGTTGGGAGCCTGCACAGGCAGTTGGCTATATTATACTAGAGGCTCAGTGCATGAAATTTGTGCACTCAGGGGGGATCCTTCAGCCCGGCCTGTGCCCTCTTACAGTCCAGTAGCCCTTGAGGGATGTCCAACTGATGGACATCCTTAGTGCTGCTGCTCTCGCCAGCCATGATCCTGACTGGCCACCAGGGGACAGCTCCTGCACTGAGCGTCTGTCACCTGGTGGTCAATGTACATCATAGCAACTGGTCATTCCACCGTTCAGTCGATTTGCATATTAGCCTTTTATGCTTGTGGGATTGGGCTGAAACTGGCTCTACGACATCCCCCGAGGGGTCTTGGATTGAGAGAGGGCACAGGCTAGGCCGAGGGACCCCACCAGTGCATGATCAGGGCCAGGGAGGGACACAGGAGGTTGGCCAGCGGGGAGGGACCGCGGGAGGGCTCCAGGGTATGTCTGGCCCATCTTGCTCAGTTTGGATTGGCCAGACCCCAGCAGCAAGCTTACCACTGGTGGTCAGTGCATGTCATAGCAAGTGGTTGAGTGGCCTTAGCATATTACACTTTGATTGGTTGAATGAATGACTGAATGACTGGACACTTAGCATATTAAGCTTTTATTATATAGGACTAGAGGCCCGGTGCACAAAAATTTGTGCACTCGGGGGGGTCCCTCAGCCCGGCTGTGCCCTCTCACAGTCTGGAACCCCTCGGGGGATGTCCACCTGCTGGCTTAGGCCGCTCTCTGGGCAATTGGGCCTAAGCTGGCAGTCAGACATCCCTCTGGCAGCCCAGGACCCCTTGGGGTATGTCCACTTGCCAGTGGGGAACAGGCCTAAGCTGCAGTCGGACATCCTTAGAGCTGCTGAGGAGGCGGGAGAGGCTCCCACCAGCACCACTGTATTGGCAGCTGAAGGCCTGGCTTGTGGCTAAGCAGAGCTTCCCCTGTGGGAGTGCATTGACCAACAGCGGGCAGCTCCTGCATTGAGCATCTGCCCCCTGGTGGTCAGTGTGTGTCATAGTGACCAGTCATTCCCAGTGGTTCTGCTGTTAGGATCCATTTGCATATTACCCTTTTATTATATAGAATAGAGGCCTGTTGCATGGGTGAGGGCCAGCAGGTTTGCCCTGAAGGGTGTCCTGGATCAGGGTGGGGTTCCCTCTGGGGTGCCTGGCCATCCTGGGTGAGGGTATGATGACTGTTTGCAGGCTGGCCACAGCCCCTTCAGCGGGGACCCTCACCCCATGAGAGTGTGGCCAACCTGGGTAGGGATTAATGGCTGTTTGCAGGCTGGCCATGGCCCCCAGCAACCCAAGCTCCCAGCAAGACTGGCTGGAAGCAGGTATTTGGGATGTATTTATCTTCTATAATTGAAACTTTGTTGCCTTGAACAGAAGCCACAGCCTGACAGGGCAGGTGGAAAGTTTGGCTTCCTCCATCACCAGGACAACCAAGCCTCCTGCTTGCTCTAGCTCTGTGGCTGCTAGCCACCATCTTGGTTGTGTTAATTTGCATATAGTTGCTCTGATTGGCTGGTGGGCATGGCTTGGGCCGTAGCAGAGGTGTGGTCAACTTGCATGTTTCTCTTTTATTAGATTATTCGATTAGATGATAGGAACACTGAACTTGAGAATCCACTGTTATCATAGCAAGCAGTAAGCAAGCCTGCTTTTTGTGTGGAATAGATACATTACCTTATCTCTCAATTTGCTCTCTGCAAACACAACCTTGAGAAATGGTCAGGGTTGTTTATTTTTGGCATACCCTGAATGAATGTGCAATATGCTAACTGCCCATGGCACTTTGCCTCTCCCAGTAGGTCCTTTAAGTTATGATATCTCTTTCTAACAATACTTAGGGAAAGAAATTTTTTACATAAGGACTTCTAAAAACAACAAACATGCATTTCTATGTACAGTTGACTTATGTATAGGTATATAAAATTAAATATTAATTATTTACAAATGGGATATTACTGTCAATTTCCATTTTCTCCTTAAAAAGTATTCTTATCTCTTCTGGTCTAATCTAGATTTTTTTCTTCCACATTCTCCAAATCCTCCTTTGGAGGGTTCCTTGGAAATGGGATGGAGATATTTTTTATATCAAAGCCCTTATTACTATTCACAGAAATTTTTTTATCTTTGCATCTGCAATTCCTAGTACATACTTCAAATATGGTCCTTTTCTAATATGACTGCTATGCACTTTGTTTTCTTTGTCATGCCCTGTTTTCTGTGATGGCAAAGGATATGGTCTATTTCCTTTGACAGGAAAAATTGCTTCCTGTTTGATATTCAGACCAAAAGCCAAACCACAATGGACAGAAACATGGCCACTGTAACGCTTCCTGGGTTACATTGTTATATAATCTTCCACTTGCCTGCATCAGTGTCAGGGACGTTGTTTATTTATTCATTCTCAATATTGTGTGCATTGTAAAAATCCATGGAAATGGGATTTAATATTTAATCTACAGATATCTTATGAAAACTAATGTCCTTAATGAATAAAATGGAATAAGGCTAAATTGAGTGCATATAGTGTATAACTATCATCTAATCTAATAAAAGAGTAATATGCAAATTGACCCCCACTCCATTACACCTAAGCCACGCCCACCAGCCAAGTCACCCCACCAACCAGAGCTATTGTCTGCAAATTAACCCAGCCAAGATGGCTGCCAGCAGCCACAGAGCTGGAACAAGCAGGAGGCTTGTCCCGGTGATGCAGGAAACTAAGGTTCCTGTCTGCCTAGGCCGGCTGTGGCAACAAAGTTTCCACAACATAGTTTCAATTATAGAAGATAAATAAACCCCAGAGACCTGCTTCCAGCCTTGGGCTCAAGGAAGCACTGGGGAGCCTGGGACCCAAACCCTGAAGACGATGTGGCCAGGCTGAAAACAGCCCTCAGCCCCTCACCCAGCCTGGCCACACCCCCATGGGATGAGGGTTCCCACTGGGGGGCTTGGCTAGCCTGCAAATAGCCATCAGCCCCTCACCCAGGCTGGCCAGGCACACCAGCAGGTGGACATCCCCAGAGGGGTCCCAGACTGCGAGAAAGCACAGGCCAGGCCCCTAGTCCTATCTAATAAAGAGAGAATATGCTAATTGGCCCTTATTCCATTGCAAAGATGTTAGCACCCATAGCCAATAAACAGAGAATATTCTAATTGACTGCCACGCCCTCAATATGGCGGCACCCACAGCCAATCAGGAGGGAATATGCTAATTTACTGCCCCACCCTCACAGATGGCAGTGCCCATAGCCACAAGATGGTGGCACTCAGTACACTCAGCCCCGCTGTGGTGTCAGGCACGCAGCAAGGGTGGGCCTGTCCCCATGGGGGCCCCAATGCTCTGCATGCCTGCCTCCAGAATACTCCACCCCCTTCAGCCCCCCTGCCACCCAGGGCAGGCCCCAGGTGCAGACAAGCCTTGGATGGCAGCTGCCCAGCCAATGCCCAGGGTTCCTGTAAACCTCAGATTTCGGCTACCCAGCTGCCCAGGGCTGACCAAAGGTACAGGCAAACCTCAGATGGCGGCTGCCCAGCTGCTCAAGGCTGCCCGAGGCTCGGGTAACCAGGGTCAGCTGAGGCTTGTGTTGCCAGCAGTGGCAGCAGCAGAGGTGTGATGAGGTGTCACCTTCTCCTAACCACTGGATCGCCTCTCTCCCCTGAGGGCTCCTGGACTATGAGAGGGGGCAGGCTAGACTGAGGGACCCCTGCTCCAGTGCATGAATTTTCATGTACTGGGCCTCTAGTTTATATAATAAAGGCTGTGGAATGTCTATACCAATTCAAAATATAATTTCAAATCCTATCATTACTCTTTTATCCTCCAGAATAATACGTTAATCATGTATGTTGATGTAATTATTGCTATTAGCAAAATTGATAGAGCTGATTTATGTCTCTCTCTTATATTTGCTTATCCCTATTGTTGCTTATGAGAAAGCAATGAGCCCTAACCACCTTGGCTCAGTGGATAGAGCATCAGCCTATGAACTGAAGGGTTCCGGATTCGATTCTGGTCAAGGGCATATGCCCGGGTTGTGGGCTTGATCCCCAGTAGGGACCATGCAGGAGGCAGCTAATCAATGATTCTCTCTCATAATTGATGTTTCTATCCTGTATCCCTCTCCCGTTCTCTCTGAAATCAATGAAAAAATATATTTTAAAAAAGAAAGCAATGAGAGCATGAAATAGCTTGCATTATCTGTGAGTATAGAGAGAATAAAAGAAACTCTCCTAATCTCAGGCTAATTTTCTAAAGGTCCAGTTTTATCTCATTGTTTCAAAACTGAGCAACCCACGCCCTTTTTTTGAGGAAGCACAGGGGGTTATGCTCAGTTGGATATCAAATGATGATTATATTTTGAGAAATTGACAAAAAATAATAGGTAGTGTTCTCTCTTTCTACTTCTCCTGACATAAGTAACTCCCTTGGTGGAAGTCACATATATTCAGAAACTGCATTAACATTTGAAGGCCACTTTGGTGCTAGTTAATAAATTATCTTTTCAGCATACTAGAATAGCACCTGGATGGACATTCCAATGGTTTTCAGAGATAGGATAGTGTAGCAAGGCAGGGTTATTGAGACTCAAGAACAAGAACTCAACTGGGGAGTTAGATTGCCTGGGTTTAAAACCCAGTGGCACAATTTACTAGCTTTATGACCTTGGGAAAATCTCAAGGCTTCAGGCTTCTCATAGGATGGTATTAAACATAGACCATAGGGCTTTTTGGATGATTAAATGAGATAATCCATGGAAGGCACTTAGCTTAAGTGCCTGTCACCTAATATTCATTATATAAATGAGAGCTCTTATTATTCCTTGGTATTATGATAACATATTAATAATAGCAATAGTTAATGAGCACTTGCTGTGAACTTGGCACTGCATTTTTCAAAAGCATTGATTTATTTAATCTTCACCACAATTCTCTGAGGTAGTGATCTGAACACAAAAGATGGCATTGTCAAATCAGACACATAATAGTCTAAGATCTTACCTTAATATTCATTATAGAAGCCTGGTGCACGAAATTCGTGCACGGGGATGGGCAGGATCCCCTCAGCCCAGCCTGCACCCTCTTCAATCCAGAACATCCCTCTCACAATCCTGGACTGCTGGCTCCTAACCGCTTACCTTCCTGCTGGCCTGATCGCCCCTAACTGCCCCCTCCCTGCACCAGCCTGATCACCCCTAACAGCTTCTGCCTGCCGGCCTGATCACCCCTCACTGCTCCCCCCCGTTGGCCTGGTTGCCCCTAACTGCCTCTGCCTGCCAGCCTGATCACCCCCAACTGTCTCCCCAACCCCCGCTGCTGGCCTGGTTGACCCCAACTGTCCCCCCTGCTGGACTGGTTGCCCCATGCTGCCTGCTGCTCAGTCATTTGGTTATCTCTCACTAAACCCTCTGCCAACTTGGTCACCCCATGCAGCCTGTTCAGTTGTTCGTTCAGTTGCGATGGTTGCTTAGGCTTTTATATAGATAAGTAATCACAAGGAATGGGCTTAGCAGAGAGAGGTCTGAGACCACCAATACAGATCCCCACATCCTTTCTTGCATTACTATTTACTCTAGCACAGATTAATGTGAAATCTCTGAATTAGTAATACAAGTTGCTATATTACTTACACAAAGGGAGCTTTTTCAGTAATGACATTTCCATTTTATACTCAGGTAGTTACTAGTTTACCGAACATTTCCCAGTGTCATGGCCCATACTAGTAAATCCTTAGGTTCCAGGTTTGTCTACTCTAAGTAAACAAAACAAAGCAGGTATATCCCACTAAAGCAGCAGTTCTCAACCCGTGGGTTGCGACCTCTTTGGGGGTCGAACGACCCTTTCACAGGGGTCACCTAAATACATCTGCATATCAGATATTTACATTACTATTCATAACAGCAAAATTACAGTTATGAAGTAGCACGAAAATAATTTTATGGTTGGGGGTCACCACAACATGAGGAACTGTATTAAAGGGTTGTGGCATTAGGAAGGTTGAGAACCACTGCACTAAAGTCTTTCAATAGGTAAGGACTGTATTAGTATGCTAGAACTGCCATAACAAAATACTGAAAGCTGGGTGACTTAAAAAACAGAAATTTATTTTCTCAGTTCTTGGGGCTAGAAGTCCAAGATCAAAGTGCAACTAGTGTTGATTTCTGATGAGGTCTCTCCTCCTGGGTGTAAATGGCAGCCTTCTCATTGTGTCCTCACATGGCCTTTCCTGCGTGCCCATGCAGAGAAAAAGAGAGGGTTCTCTTGTATCTCTTCCTCTTCTTACAAGGACACCAGTTCTTGACCAGGAATCAAACTCATGATCCTCCAGTGCAAAGGCAAATGCTGTAATTACTGAGCATGCCAGCCAGGGCACCCACACACTCTTATAATATGGTCTCCACACCACTTGCAAAGGGATCTTTCAAAATACAAAACTGACTATGTCATTCCTCTACTTAAATATATATTAAGGATCCTCATTCTTAAAGTAAGAACAGAAGTCTTTATTATAGTCTGTGAGACACATGGTCTAGCTACAAAGTACATTTCTAGCCTCAGTTCACACTGTGCTCCTGTGTGTTCTCCTGTGTGTACTCCAGCAACACTGGCTATTTTGCAAAGTCTTGCAATTTCAGGGCTTCCTCCTGAACATAGTTTTTTGCATATGCTATTTCCTTTGTTTTCTCTCCCTTTTGCTTGGTTACTTTTTAAAATTTATCCTTCTGACCTCAGTTCAGTTACTTTTTTCCTCAATGAAGCCTTTTCTCACCAGTCTGACTAGGCCGAATTCCTTATTTTCAAAACATGAACTTTAGGTAATCACTAAGAAAGAGTTAACTTGGAATCAGTTCCATGAATGACCACTTAGCTAAAAATAAATTTGGCCAAAGCCAATTTGCTGAAGACCAGTTCATCACTCTATTCTAGATAGTTCTCTGTAGTTTTCTTTCTGGAAGAGGCAGAGGCAGGGAGAGCTTAAGTCTGAAGATAGTGAACTGCATGTAAGAAGAAGCCCACCATTTGCTTACACTGGAGCACTAAAACATTGGGCATTAGAGAAGGACTTGGCATCTGAAATGTGAAAACATGAAATTGACCTTTAGCCCAGACTGACTGTCAAATTTGGGGTTAAAGAGCTGGAATGAAAGGACTATGTCAAAACTTCTGTGAAATTAAGGCTTCAGAACATCCCCAATGATTTAGTGAATTGGTCATTTGATGGAATGATGATTTGGCAGATTATTTTTCATCAAATTGATTTTTTAGAAATTGGCTTTTGGCGAACTCGTTTTCGATGAATTGTCTGTTAGGGAATTCAGAGAATCAGTCATTTGGAAAATTGACTTTTGGCAAATTGGCTTTGTGCAAATTGATTTTTGGCAAGTTGGCCTTCGTGCCTTCATATAACACACTTTGTAGCATTTTTCATAGTTAATGCTTTCCATTTGTTTTATGACTATTGGATTGGTAATGCTCTCCCTCACTATTCGTATGTATCACCAGGGGAGAGGTAATATGTTTTTACTCACTATTATATTCTCAGCTTCCAGCACAGTGTCTGGCACATAGCAAGTACACAATAAATATACATAGAATGTATGAAAAAATGACACTTTGCTACAGATAAAAATGGAAGAAAAATGGATTTTAGGCACCACTTAATTGGGCTAATTACCATGTATCTCAAGGAGCTGATTATGAGGTGATTGCTTCTAGGTAAGTGCCTATATGAAGACTGTATTTACATATAAGAAAGTACCATTTTAACTTAGTGGTAATAATCACTAAACTTTATATGTCACTAACTTTATGCCATACTTTACAGTTATTACTCATTCAGTACTTGCAGCAATCCTGCAGGATAGATGACGACTGCTATCCTCATTTTATCGGTGAGGAAGCTGAGAGGCCCAGAGGGGATAAAGAACCTGCCCACAGTCACCCACCTGCCTGAACATGGGCAATCTGGCCCCAGCATTAGCCAGTATGTTGCAGCTTCCTTGATTCCAGAAAACTGAAATTTTGGTCAAAATAAGATGATGGGGAACGAGTCGTTTTTAACTTTTAATATATCTTGAGGTAGGCATGGAGGAATAAATAGGTGATGAGAAATGAAGAGTGTTCTGGGCATGGATAGTAATATGATCTACAAATGCTATTTTGAAAAGTGTCATGGAGCATAATGTTTGATGATGGGCTAAATTATGGCAGGATATGATGGGAGAAGGGGGATTTTTAAGGTTCTTTGTATCTCCACCAGCCTTCTGAGTAGCTAGCCCTGAAACATACAACATAAATAAAAGCAGGTTGCTTGTTTTGCAAGCAGAGCATCAATGCAAAAATCCCTCTATTTAGAATTAAAACAATGTCCTTGCTGTGCAAAATTCAGTTTTAAGACAGTTTTTCTAATGTCTCCTTCTTATCAGATTGTTGCTACAAGTTCTGCCGATACAGAAATTCTAGAACTGAGTTCAGTTCTCAAAAGTTCACTTGGATGAGAATGAAAGCAACAGAGGTAAGAAATGGCTCGATAATAACTATGGAGAGCTTGTTAGCATTATTAAAATACAAAGCATTCATTACCTTGCTGTGCAGAAAAACAGAGATAAAAAAGATGTTATTGATTTAATGCCAGCCTTTGTGTTTATCATTTCGTGGAGAGGGGAGTACATCTGTGTATTGATATGTACTACATCTAATTTTCAAATGAAGTATTATTCTTCCCATATTACAAATAATTAAACAAATACCAGGTAAGTAACTTTCCCGAGGTCATGTATCTACCAAATCAGCAGTTGCCAACCGGTAGTCCGCAGATCACTGATAGTCTGTGAGGTCTGAAAGGTTGGCAACCACTGTACTAGGTGATCTTGTGTTTCTAACCAAGATCTGCATTATTTTAAAACTTGTGTAACTTTCATTACACCGTACTGCCCTTATAGGATATTATAAAGTAGGGACAATAATGATTGGAAATTGAATGTTTTTTCTCAAGCATATGTTGCACAGAATGTGAAGGAAAGCAGCATTTATGCTAAGAAATGAGTGTTGGTGAATGATACAAAGGAAAGTTTGATGCCTGTTGTGAATAAAGCCCATTTAACTAAATAGAGAAATTTGTTAATGGATTCATCTGTCACAACAGCAATATGTCAGCATCACAGTCATTTTTAGTTTGAAAATAGGACTGACTGAGCTGCTGTTCTTGAGAATACACCATTGAATTTGTCTCTAGAGATTGGGTATATACTTCAAAGAGACTCAATGCATTGAATGAAAGGTAAACCACTGCTTCTTGCAAAATTTCTTTTCTCAATACGAAGAAAATGTTGATTATTGCTAAAAAATTTTCTGAAGAATGTAATAACTATAGACCAAAACTGAAAGGTTCAAAGTGATGCTTTCATGAAGTTTCAGCAGCAGCTATAATTGGCCTTGCAGGAAATTGTTAATTTCATCAAATTCTATAGAGGCAACAGGAATGGACTCAGGTTTATTTCTTTTATCACATTATAATCTCTATTTTTCTTCTTTTGCCACTTAAGGAAACTACTGGCATTAGGCTAAGAGTTAGATATATTATTAGTCATTTTTATTGTTGAACTTTATTTTTAATTAAATATCCCCCTACCCCCTTTAGTGCTAAAAGCCTGACTGGTATCCTATATAATAAAAGGCTAATATACAAATTGTCCTCTTGACTGGGCATTTGAATGGGAGTTCCACCAGGGGTGGGGTTGGCCTGCAAACTGCCCGTGGCCCCTCCCCGAAGCCGGCCCGGCCCTATTGGTTCCGATCAGGCTGGGCCAGCCAGACCCTACTCATGCATGAATTTGTGCACTGGGCCTCTAGTAATAAATAAATATGCACACATCCTTAGATCTGTACACTTTTTATTTCTAGACAGAGCTCAGGGCAATATAAATTTGGGCCTCAAATATTTTAGAAAGAATCCAATGCATTGTTTATTAACAATTTTTTTTTGAAATAAGATTTTTGTATTTTTGGATAGAGACACAATTTGAAAAATGCTTTTCTTTTTGCAATTGTTTCTAGTCTTTAACTACTTAAAAAAAATATCTGAACAAATTATTTCCCAACTCTACAAATGCATGCACACGCAATGACATAAATTAGTAACCAGGATTTGTTGTGGTGATATGGAACTGTGCCTTTTAACATTTTTTGGCATAATAGAAGTAAAAGTTGTACATTTCCTTCTGTCACTGTATGAATAATGTTGCCTCATTAATTTTGTGGTTTCATCTGTGAAGGAACTAATTCTGATCTTCACATCTCTATTTTTTAGAACTTTTTAATAACATAGCTCAAGATGGGATTATATAACAGTTGAAATTACTTGCAAAGAAAGCAGTAATGAAGACATTAGTTATTCTATAAGGTTTGGTATGCTGCAGAATCTTTTCAAAGCAGAGCTGATTCAACATAAAATAAATAAGGTGTTCTAAATATTTCTTTCCTCTAGTTCTTTGAGTTGATTATCAAGAGAGTAATGTAGCTTTGGGGTTTTTTGGTTGTTTTTTGTTTTAATCTTCACCTGAGGATATTTTTTACATTGGTCTTTAGAAAGAGGGGGAAGGAAGGAAAGAGGAGGAGAAAGAGAAACATCTATGTGAGAGAGACACAACGACTGGTTGCCTCCTAAATGCGCCTGACAGATCAAACCTGCAACCCTTTGTCCATGGCCAATGCGTAACTACTGAGCCAAACTGGTCAGAGTGACATAGCTTTGTTTAAAGAATGAACAATATTAATTTTCTGCATATGACTAAAAATGTGGTTAATAAACAATAGAGAAAATGCTCTTTCATGCAGGTTTTATTTATTTATTTTTTTAGGGCATGGTATAAAGGTTAAGTTTTGACTAGTTATTGCATATTTTCAGGTTAATTCTTTGCCTTGCTAAACTAACTAAGCAATGCCTTTCTTTGGGAGTATTTTTCCAGTCTGAATGATTTAGGTTGATTATATTTCAATGAAGACAAGACAAATTGGCCCTTGCCAGGCGGCTCAGTTGGTTGGAGCATCTACCAAAAGGTTGTGGTTCAATTCCTGGTCGGGTCACATACCTAATTTGCAGGTTTGAGACCCCAGTCTGGGTGTGTGTGGGTGGGTGGGGTGATGGGGTGGCGACTGATTGATGTTTCGCTTTCTCCTCCTCCTCCTCCTCCTCCTCCTCCTCTTCCTCCTCCTCCTCCCCCTCCTCCTCCTCCTTCTTCTTCTTCTTCTTCTTCTTCTTCTTCTTCTTCTTCTTCTTCTTCTTCTTCTTCTTCTTCTCTCTCTCTCTCTCTCTCTCTCTCTCTCTCTCTCTCTCTCTCTCTCTCTCCCGCTTCCTCTCTCTAAACTGCCAATGAATATTTGTTGGATGAAATGACAGATAGATGGAGATGGAAATAGGGATAGAGAGGGAGATAGAGATAAACTGTTCTAGGGTGAGGATTGAAACAAAACAAAACAAGGCAAAACGTTACTGGCAGTTGACATTAAGAAGTAGGCCAG